>PVIW01006954.1:0-79268 GCA_004026585.1 Noctilio leporinus | reverse complement strand
ATCTGAGAAGATACTTTGTATGATTTCAATTTTCCTGTATTTGTGGAGGCTTGTCTTGTGACATACCATGTGGTCTATCTTGGAGAATGATCCATGTGCATTTGAGAAGAATGTGTACTTTGCTTCTTTGGGGTAAAAGACTCTGTATACATCAGTTAGGTCCATTTCCTCTAGAGTGTTGTTCAATGCCACAACATCTGTGGGGATTTTTTGTTTGGAAGATCTGTCCATTATTGATAGTGGGGTATTAAAATCCCCTACTATTAGTGTGTTGCTGTCTGTGTCTTTCTTAAAGTCTTCCAAGATTTTCCTTATATATTTCGGAGCTCCTATGTTGGGTGCGTATATGTTTATCAGAGTTATTTCTTCTTGATGGATCGTTCCCTTAAGTATTATGAAATGTCCATCTTTGTCCCTTTTTATGTCCTTCATTGTAAAATCTATTTTATCTGAAATCATTATTGCTACTCCAGCTTTTTTTTCATGTCCATTTGCTTGATATATAGTTTTCCATCCCTTCACTCTCAATCTGTGTCGATCTTTTGTTCTGAGGTGTGTCATTTGAAGACAGCATATATGTGGGTCATGTTGTCTTATCCATTCAGCTACCCTATGTCTTTTGATTGGTGCATTTAATCCATTTACATTTAAGGTGATTATTGATTGATACTTATTCATTGCCATTTTCTCCATTTGTGTCTGTATTCCTCTATGGCTTTCTCTGTTTCTTCATTTTATTTGTTTACTTATTTTTAGAGCAGACCCTTTAGCATTTCTTGCAATGCTGGTTTGGTAGAGATGTATTCTTTGAGTCTTTTTTTGTCTGGGAAGCTCCTTATTTCTCCTTCTATCTTGAATGAGAGCCTTGCTGGGTAGAGTGTTCTTGGTTGCAGGCCTTTGTTTCCCATGACTTGAAATACTTTTTGCCATTCCCTTCTGGCTTGAATTGTTTCTGTTGAATAATCACTTGATAGCCTTATTGGAGCCCCTTTGTATGTTATTTGTCTTTTCTCTCTTGATGCTTTTAGGATTCTCTCTTTGTCTTTGAAATTCACCATTTTAATAATAATGTGCCTTGGTGTTGGTCTGTTTGGGTTGATCATCATTGGGACCCGCTGTGCTTCCTGAACTAGATTATTGTTTTCACTCATCATGTTAGCGAAATTTTCTTTCATGACTTTTTTGAACAGGTTCTCCATTCCTTGTTTCTCTTCTCCTTCTGGTATCCCTATGATAGGGATGTTGTTACGTTTCATGTTGTCCTGCAGCTCTCTTAACACCTCTTCAGTCTTGTTCAGCCTTTTTTTATCCTCTTGTACTGTCTTGGAATATTTGTCTACATTATCCTCCAACTCGCTGATCCAGTCCTCTGCTTCCTCTAGCCTACTGTTGATTCCTTCTATTGTATTCTTCAATTCAGAAATTGTATTCTTCATTTCCTGCTGGCACTTATTGATAGTTTCCATGTCCTTTTTCATGCTGTTGTAGTTCTCAGTAAGTTCCTTGTAACTTCCCTGGAGTTCTTTGTAATTTCCCTGGAGTTATTTGTAGTTCTCCTGGAGTTGTTTACAGTTTTCTTCGATGTGGCTGAGCTCACTGAGCTTCTCTATCATCATTCTTTTGAATTCCTTATCTGATGTTTCAGGTGCCTCTGTTTCATTTTGTGTTTTTCTGGGGATTCTTCCTTTCCTTTTGGTGATGGACTGATTCTTTTTTTCCCCGTTTTGGGTGTCTGTTCTTGCTTGCTCTTTATTTATGTTCTTTCTTTGGGTTAACCTGCTTTACTTCCTTGCCTTAGTTGAGCACCTTTCTGTGATAGGAGATTTGCGGAGTTCAGTGTTGCTGTCTCCCAGATTTTCTCCACTTCCTGTTCTTGGTGTGTCCTTTATTTGGGCTGTCTGATTGTATTCTGGGCCTTTGCGCTACTGTCCTGCTGGCCTCCTCTGACTCTGGGCTGTGCTCCCCGGTGTCCAGATGCTGCCCGTTCCAATTCCTAGGGTCCTGAAGACATCTCACGCTCCCCATCTTGTCTTCTGGCTGCTTTGGTACTCGAGAACACCATCAGCACTACTCTCTACTCTGTCACCATCTTCCCGATCTCCTAATGTTCTTTTATAAGCCTAAAATGTATACTATGAGAAGCAAAAGGTTAAAATATATTCTCCGTTTGTAACCTTTTTTCTAAAGTACTTTTGATAAAAACAAAATTGTATTTGTTTTTTTTCCTAACTGTAACCAGCTGCTAATGAATATGATGAATAGCACTTGATATACTAAGAAATTCCATGATTATATAAGTGTAAATTTAGAAAAGTCTCATTCTTTCAATATCAAGAATGGGAAAGAATAATCGATAATCTACAGTGCACCATCTCAGGAAAAAGTATTCCTATTTTTTCCATGTGCCTTGGATAAATCATAAACAAATTCAATCAGTTTTAATACTCAGATAATAATTATCTGTTAACTAAATGTTTGTTATGGAACTAAAATGTGAAATAAATTAAATCTGTTTTCCCCAGCTTGGAGATTTATAATAAATATGAAAACATAACTGGCTTGAATTATATCTATTCAACACCTTGTACTGAATGAAGGAAAGATTTTTATACTTATAAACCAAACAATAGACTTAAATTAAATTTCATCATATCTGATGTATGTACTACTTAGTTTACAATTAGAGATTTTAAACCTTAAAAATAAATTTTTATTTGCCCTAAAGCATAAGAAATATGCACTGTTGCATATAGATAAAGCTTTACTGATTTGAAAGTTTTGCTAATGTTATTCCCTGTATTAAATAAGTTCATGTAGAAATAAAACAAAAGAACAAAATCAATATTGTATCATTGTGCAGTTTTAGGCAAGACATACTAATTAAAATGAGAATTCAGTGAGGAAAAGATTTTCAAAGGAAATGTAGCACAAGATTTTTAAATAGGCCCAAGTAATAAAACAATCAGTTTGCTTTCCTTTGTTTTTATTTTCTTTCTTTCATTCACTCTACTTAGTTTTTGGTTTTTGTTTGTTTGTTTGTTTGTTTGTTTGAAAGATTTTATTTATTATTTCCAGAGAGAGGGAAAGGGAGAGAGGCAGAGAGGGAGAGAGACATCAGTGTATGGTTGCCTTTCACCTGCCTCCAGCCAAGGACCTGGCGAGAGACCTGGCTTGCAACCTGGTTATGTGCCCTGGCTGAGGAATCGAACCAGCAACCTTTGGGTTTGTAGGTCGGCACCTTATTGTTTGGGGTTTTTTCAAAGATTTTATTTATTATCTCCAGAGAGAGGAAGGGAAAGAGGCAGAGAGGGAGAGAAACATCAATGTATGGTTGCCTTTCACCTGCCTCCAGCCACAAACCTGGCTGGAGACCTGACTTGCAATCTGGTTATGTGCCATGTCTGGGGAATCAAACCAGTGACCTTTGGGTTCCCAGGCTAGCACCTTATCCACTGTGCTACCAGCCAGGATTCTACTTATTTTTTAAACTAAAATAAGAGAAAGAATAATAACTACCCAAATGTAAGAGAAGATGGTACTTTAACAGTGCTGAAAAGTAAGATAGTGGAAAAGACCATTGTAAGTTTTGGTAAAGATTGAATTTAACAGAATAGATTACTCACACTTCTAACTTGTAAATTAAAATTAGTTTCTTCATCCAGTATTAACATAAAGCAAGAGAGAACTAGTAATAAGAATGTGAGGTACTCTCTATGGAAATAAGGCAGTTGTTTGTGTCCACTAAAAAAATTGCAAAATGTCCCTGGCTGGTAGCACAGTGGATAAGGTGCCGATCTGCAAACCCAAAGGTCGCAGGTTCGATTCCCCAGCCAGGGCACATAACAAGGTTGCAAACCAGGTCTCCAGTCAGGTCTGTGGCTGGAGGCAGGTGAAAGGCAACCATACATTGATGTCTCTCTCCCTCTCTGCCTCTCTCCCTTCCCCTCCTTCTAAAAATAATGAAATAAAATCTTAAAAAAAAAAAAAAAAAAAAGGTTAGTTTAAAAAAAAAATTGCAAAATGTAACCAATATTTAACAAGTTGCCTACATTGTAAGGAAAGCTGTCTGAAGATGTGATAATAAATAATAACTGAGAAAATGTCCCAGATTTTATTAATTAGCCAATAAGGAAAAAATGTGGTTTATTGATTAGCTCACATTGTGAAAAGTGGACCATCAAAGCAAGGCTGGCCAACAATTGACCAGAAGCTCTAGGGCTGTACCATATGAATACATGAACTGTGGGCCAGGCAGAGCAACAATTTTAAGTCCATTCCATTACTATTTATTAAACAAAGGCCCAAAACACTATCCCCAACTGCCTCAAACAGAAATAAAATCCCCATATTTGTAATCCTGAGTGTACAGCACATTTCAAAGGAAGCAAAAGACAGGTAAGAATAAAAATATGGGACTTTCAATTAGAATGAAGCAACTGGGAAACAGATATCCCCCTAATATAATTCATATTTTTATTCTATAATTTAATTCAGTAACTAAATTACTGGAAGTGATTTATAATCCAACAATATACAAAAGATGATAAAACTTGTCCATGAGCCCTGGCTGGTGTGGCACAGTAAATTGAGTGCAGATCTTTGAGTCCAAAGGTCACTGGTTCACTTCCCAGTCAGGGCACATGCCTGGGTTTTGGGGTAGGTCCCCATTTCGGGGCATGTGAGAGGCAACTGATTGATGTATCTCTGGCACATTGATGTTTCTCTACACTTCCTTCTCCTTTCCTCTTCCCTCCCTAAAAGGTAAATAAATAAAATCTAAAAAATAAAATAACTAAAGCCTATTTATGAAACACTGTGCAAGTGTTTAGTAGAATGTTTAGTAGAATAACTAGTAAATTATAAATATATTCATATGTTACCTTTGAAAATGTAAAATATACTAGAAAGTGATCCTATATACTTAATCAGAAAAAGAGATGTTAAATACACTTTTGGGAACTTTTATCTTTCCGTTGTTTTTTTAAGTATTTTTTTTTCTGCACAAGATGTATCGATTATTATACATGAAAAAGCTTGCTTTTTATTCATGGTGTATGTCAGTTACTCATAGTGAACATAAACCTATTGGAATGGGAAATATACAAGCTGAATAGCATTTTTGTCACCTATGAATTAGTTGCAAATTTAAAACTATAGGCTATTATAATATGACACACACAGGTATTTAGTATGCTTGCCAGGTATGTTTTAAGTCCTTGGAGTAAAAATCATTTTACTTAGTAGAAAAAATTTGCAGTGGAATCTACATAATTATAATTATTCATGCAAAAATACTTCATACAGCTTCTTACAAAAACAATGTGATTAAAAGACTGCCATTGTGAAGTAAAAAGAAAAATAAGTTTGCAAGTTTAGTTGGTTGGTTAAGACCAGAATGTATATACATTCCAGACCTAAAAATATAGTTGTGATTTAGCATACATAACCCAAGCCTTGAAATATGTCAAATTCATGTTCCTTAAAAGTTAATTTTTCCCCCTAAAGAGCCAGCATTGAAAGAAATTCCCACTGCCACCTTCCCCATCACATACCTAACTCTCCAAAGAGCAGAATGTTTGAGCTCACCATAATTCACTTCCCACTCAAGATCCTCTTTAATGGACCACTGTGTCTCATTACTAAATCTACCAGGAGTTGCAACATTTAGAATACCTTAATTATTAACAAGTAATGCATCACCAGGCATTCTTTCACACAGAGTCGACCCTCCAACTTACTCTAACTCAGACTCATCAAGCATTAGGTTATACCAGTGGTTCTCCAAGTGTGGATCCTGAGCCAGCAGCAGCACCTGACAACATGTGAGAAGTTCAAGTTCTCAGTTCCCACCCCAGACCTGTTGCATCAAAAATCAGTCTTTGTTCTGTGTTAATCATGCCCTCCACATGATGCTCATGTGCTAAAATTTGAGACCCACTCTCTACCTCACACAACAACCTATTTAGGTCCTAAAGATAAAGTTGGATGAAGGGGAGGGACTATCGGAAGTACCTTCAATTCAGTTTAAAAATACAATATGGTTTTGAGGTGGTCACTGTCTACTATGCTCTTTATAGAAAAGAACTAGTATAATGGTACTGGTTTGCCCAAAGCATACTCCAGCTGGGATTCCCATGATCCACATAGCAATACTTTGCCCATAATTTTCCTTTCTTATCTAGATAAAAATCCTTTTCAGGCTCATGCATTATTTACTTATTTCTCTCCTTCCTCCACTCACATAAGCCATCACTAAGGAAGCTTCTGGGGGGTTTGTGTGCTTGGTTGGTTGGTTATGTATTTGTTTGTTTAATTTAATATCTTTCTCTCTGTAGAAAATTGGCCTTCTCAGTTTATCTCCTTTTCAGATTTGAGGGATACTAGGGACTAATATCAGCCTACTTGGACAATCTCTGTTCCCTTCTCCTCATCCATGACTTTTCAGACTCATCTGTTCCTTGAATGCAGCAAACTCCTTCACTTACCATTCACTGTTAGCCAACTCCTCCTGCTCAGGCATTTTGCATTTACTGCCCCTATACTTGAAACATTCTAGAATCCAACCTTACAAGGACTTCTTTCTGGTCATATGACCTCAACCTCAATGACTCCTCCTCAGAGAAACCATCCCAGAGGTCCCAGCCCCTCAGCATTCTGCCAACTGCACCATTTTTCCAGGCATGGCACCTCACTGTCTGGTCTTGGCACCAGTTGTCAGATCCCATGGCCTTGGGTGCAGGACCAGCAAGTTCTGATGTCAGGAAGGTCTCTGGTCTGGTGACAAATCAGAACTTACACAAAGCCTTTAGGAGGGTTTGCATGCTTTATTACAGCGGCAGGCTAACAACCACACAGCCAGGAAGCTTAGAGTGTGGCATGTTCACACTCGGTTGGCCCACTCCTATCACAGCTGCACTTAAGTTAATGACCACAGAGAGCCTGAGCATCTCTATACCCACTCTCCTGTTGCCATGCGGCTGGACACTAAGAGTGTCAGCTAGAACATGCACAGTTTCTCTGCTCTTCCACAACAGTGGTGTGCACAGGGCTTACACCAAGGGCATTCTTTTACACACAATAGAACAAAGGAAGCTATATACACCTTAGAACAAAGAGGCTGTATACCCCAAGGTGACATCTGTGTATTCAGGGTTGCTAAATTGGTTATCCTTAGGGCTCAGTGGTCCGGAGCTCTGGGATAAGATTAACCCCAAGGCTATTTTCCTGGCTGATCCAGTGGAAAGTCTAGCCATGCATAGATGGAGAAATTCCTCTGGCCTGACATTAGAACACATAGGCAGACATTAATGGCTAGTTTTAGCCATTAATGGCTTGGCATTTCACTGTTTGATGTATTTATTCTCCCTCTGCAATGTACTCTGTTTATTTCTCTATTTGTTTAACTACCTGGACACAAATATAAGTTCCCTGAAAACAGTGACCTTGTTTGCCATGCCATATCCAAAACCAAACAGCATCTGACTCTGAAGAATGGATACCCTCTGAAGATGTGTGTGTGTGTGTGTGTGTGTGTGTGTGTAACAAGTGAATAAAAATATTACCACAATTTTATGTTCCACAATTTTATGGAACTATTTTGATTGAACGTAAATAAAACTATTTCTGTATTACCTAGTGAAACAGAATGTTTGTTAAAGAACATAAGAATGTCTCACATAAATTTAGGATAGGAACACATTTAAGTTCAAAACTAAACAACTAGAATAAAAGCATGGAATGCAAATGTGGGCTCTCCTCTTCTCTCCTGTTTCTTTGCTGAGTTTTCCTCTCACATCATGCTAGCATATCTCCTCCCTCTGGTCCACATGGCAGAAAACCTGACACCGCTATCTTTAAAGCTGTACCAGTTCCAGTTTCAGCCTGGTGAAGAAAGAATAAATTCTCATTCCAAGATCTAAAAATTTCATGGAAGTATATCATTTGACCCAACTATGACAGGTTCCCAACTATAGTAGAAGTGGGGGAAGGTCATAAGTTAGGGGTCCTGAGTTATACTATCATGAAAGTATTGCTGTAACCATGAGGGTTAGTAGGAGAGAGATAATAATTCTTAAAAAAAAAAAAAAGAAAGAAAAGATAAATCTTGAGGAAAGATATATACTGAGTAGATAAAACTATTAGTTCCACTATAATTGAGTAGTAGTAATTACATTGGGTCATTGGATACTCATTGATAAACTATTGACAGGCAATATAGCATTTGATGAGGGCTGTAAACTTTACAGCCAAGCTTTTGGTCTTCAAATCTCAAGCTCATCACATTAAACCTATGTGAAATGAGGCAAGATTATTTCCCATTGTGCTTCAGTTTTTCCTTTAAAATGAGGACAACACAAGGCTATTGTGAGAATACACAGAGCTTCAGTGTCTGGCATGATGTGTTGACACTACAAAGTACCACCAAAAAGAATGGTTGCAAGTACACACTAAGCCATCTGCAAATGCAAAATGCACACTGTCAAAAGAAATGCTAGGTATACTTTTGGGTCTTTTTCTTTAGATTTATTTCCACACATTAGTAGAAATACTACCATTTTGAGGTAAAAAATGTCAATCATTTGGATTTGTGAATATGAGTTCATAGATATATGAGTATTTTCTCTCTATATGGGCATGTGATGAGATCATATGTGACCAACCTCACTGCTCATTCTTCCCCCTCATACCCACACCCAGATGCTCTCAGCAACCTCCTGCAGGACTCTTTCATCTCTACCACTTCACACTGACAGACTTGGTTATCTATTGTGGATATACAAACAGTCTGTGAAAATTGCTCCAGACAGAAAGATTCAGAAACATACCTAGGAAACCTATTTTTTCAATTGGTAAAACTAGGTAAGTGATAGTGGTCCAGAGAGAGAGAGAAAGGAGGAGAAGAAAATGGGCAGAGAAAAGACAGTAGAATCACCTTCAAGCATCTGAAGGAGCCATCCCTCAAGGAGGTATGGCTAGAGCATGGGAGCAGACAGGCTACAAAGCTGACTGTTCTCTTGTTTTCATCTGGGAGACCCCACTGCCACAGAAACACAAAGGACAGCTCAGCTGGAAGTAATATTTGTCAGTGACAAAGGGACTTCACCAAGTCCCACACAGCCTACCCCACTCACATCACACCATTGAGTATGGACACTGGGAAGAATAAGAACTTAGACTCTTTTGCCTCCATATCTTGAAAGCTTTCAAAAACTTCAAGCAGAAAATATTTTCAGGCCAGGAGAAGATATATGACTTTTTAAATTCAAGAAGCCTTGATTACTATCATAAACTTAAATATAAATTAATAAATCACATGTGATATCACACCATTTGATAAGTTGGCCACTTTCTGAAACAAGATTTTCTCAATCAAGCTATAATAATTTGGCAAAATAATAAGTGGCTCAAAATTAATACTATAAAAAAATATGACCATCACATTTTTTAATCAAAATATCTATCTTTAAGGCAGTAAGTTCATCATAAAAATGCTCTGGCATTTAATGTCAGAAAGACATTGGTCTCACTGTTTCAAAGCCAGGCAGGATCAAAGTTGAACCAGGCAAGTTGTTCTGATTTCATCTGCTATCCCCTAACATCTGAAATCAAGGCTACACTTGGTCGTAACTGGAGCTCCCATTGGCCATCTCTGATATTGGGCACTACACTCTCAACAGCTTGTATTCTGAGACCTTTCACTTAATTATGGTGTTTGGCTGATATTCACTCATTGCTTCTCTGGAGAATAGCTTTGCTTTCAGCCTTCCTTCATCACACTCTCATCTGATATGTAGTATTTATTAGGATGGCCGGAAAGAATTCCTGCTAAAGGGTTTGGTCTAAAATTACCTTCAATGACCCTTTCAAAACTAAGATTTTTATGACCCTCTATATGTATGAATAGTCATGATTTAATCAATTCAATTGCCTGTGATATGGACAGCCTCATAAAGTTGCAGAGACCCAAATAGGAATGTTCTTGAGAAAAAACAGCTAAGTCAGCTGTGCTGGAAAACCATTAGGAAAATGCTAGGGATCATTCATTTGTGCTAACTCCAAAGATTCATTTTGCCATCATTGTCCTCTTTAAATATAAATAAAAACAGGGAACATGGTCAATATTTGTTTTGCCTTATGGGGCCCTAGGAAAGATGAAATTTATTTTATTTCACTTAACTATTTTTACATGATTTAAAATATAGGATTATCTTATTCTTGAAAATGTACAAAATGTCCACCAATAAATAAAACAGTGTCCAGTTTAAATGTTATATGAACATTTATGAATAACTACAAAAATAATTTCAAAATTGAGGGTGCCTCTGGTTGGACCCAAGAAAATTATACATTGACATTCACAATATTATCAAGAACCCAATGGATAATTTGAATTTACAATAACAACTCAATAGCTATATGATTAAATAACTTTTTTTTATTTAGCTTTATTTCTTTAAGATTCTCCAGAGGTACTTCAGCACCACAACTTATGTTTTCAAAAATAATGGTATATTTTTACAATTTTTACAATTTTTTATAGTGGTTTATCATTATAATACCAAAGTCATGAAGCATAGGGTCTTATGATATGTTTTGCTGCATGTTAGCATGTCTCCTCAATGAACAAAAATTCATCTGATTTTCCATATCCAACTTTTGAATGTCTACAAAAGTGGTCATGGGAGTTGTGCCTTTACATATTCCTAGTACAAGTTTTATCTTGAGCAAAATCCCACCACACCTTACCCCGAATTTTTCAAACAAATGTGTGAAGTGTTTTCATGAACCTTCAACTGAAAACATAAGGCATAATAATTACTTCTAGGTAGCCAAATGATGAGCTTTCTCTAGAGTTTATTTGTATTTCTCTTATCCTGCTTAAAGGATTGAATATGGCAGCCCCTCTTTGCCGCCTACCTCAGAATTCTGAATAGCAATTTCTGCTACAGTCAAATCAGTTTAGTGTAAAACAACTGATGGCCTAAAAATTATGCACAATCCAACTACTTCATCCTTTAATGAAAACTGGTTTTCACATATGCAGAACCATGGACCAAGATAACATATTTACCTATTTACCAGGGTAACAGGTGCTATAATGAAGAGTCAAACGAGGCTGCAACACATGCTTTCCATAAGGGACACAACCTTAGTCAGAGCCAGGTGGGTATAGTTACCCTACCCACCGAGCCCAAACTTCCTTACAAAATCACACATTATGTTTAAAATACAGACTCAGCTTATGCAGCTAAATATATTCCCCATTTTCTATAACCAGTCAGCATATCATATCTTCCTGAATGATCAGAAGTATTGGCAAGCAAAGAATTTTGTTTTTTAACAATTTATATCCATTTCTGGCCATGAAAATAGATTTTTCTAGAAAGTGCTATCTGAAGACATTCTCCTCCTGTAAGAAGGAGCTATTCTAGGCCCTGGCTGGTGGCACAGTGGATAAGGCTCCAGCCTGTGAACCCAAAAGTATCTAGTTTCCATTTCCAGCCAGGGCATGCATCCAGACTGCAAGCCAGGTCTCCAGCCAGGTCTGTAACTGGAGGCAGGTGAAAGGCAACCATACATTGATGTCTCTCTCCCTCTCTGCATCTCTCCTTTTTCCTCTCTCTAAAAATAAGAAATAAAGTCTTTAAAAAGAAAAATGCTTTGAAAACAAGAAGAAGCTATTCTACACAACTGATTTTACTCTGAGCTTGAGCTTAGTTTTTTTTTTTTAATTTCCTTTTTGTTTGCATGAAACAACATTAAAACAATTTTGATGCTGCCTTGAAAAATATAATAAGTAAATTTATAAACACAAAATCTTTTTTAATTTCTTTTTTATTATTTAGTAAATGCTCAGATTTTCTCCAAACCAATTTTGCCTCAAATATTTCAAAGAACAAATTCTGTCAAACCTTTAGAAGGTAACTTAGTTGCCTATATTTAAAATAAACTTGGCCACTAGGGAACTGTTACTTTATAGTGAGCTATTTCAAATAGAAATTCGAATCAACTTGCTATACTTTTCAGGAGCAAGCATCCATAATAGTCAGATACACTTGACTTTCCAAAGTTAGTTTATTTTGGATTATATCTTGATTCCCCAAAGATTTGGGTGTTTAACAAGTAATTACTACTGACTTAAATAAGTTCACAAAAGATACTAAGTAGGCTGTGAATGCTGCACACACAAATACAGAGAGGTATCTGTGATGGCCAACATTCCTATAAATGTGTGATCCATTTTAGCCTGATTAGCAATGGTTTTCAAAATGGCTCCACTAATCCTCACACAACTACCCCGCACCTCAACCCAGAACCAACAAAATCTCCAGCTTATTTAAATTTGAAACTTAAGAAAATAATCTTGCACTCTGTTGGAACCCCAAATGCAGATGTAGGAATCCCTCTGAGGCCTTCATGGGGTTGTAGACACCTCAGTAAAAGAGTTTTATTAGCATTTAATTTATTTAATTTTGAAGGGATTAGGAGAAATGTTAGCATAACTCACTGCAATCCACATTCCACAATCACTGCCTCAATACCATGACTTCTTCCAAGAAAATGGCTACATATTTGAGAATGGTTTTTTACAGTCAGCATGTTTTGCTGCTTGAGGTTTCTCTGGAGCTAGGAAAAAGAAAAGGAGATGAATAGTTTGAGGTTTTCAGCTAACTAACTACTTAGGAAGGAAGCAGTAATAAGCCAAAACCTCAGTGAAACATGTCACACTGTTTAAAAGCAAATCCATGCCTATAATTCTCATTCCTACCTGAAAAGAAGTATTTATTCTCAATGAACAAATTTATTCTCATTGCCTTGCATCATATGGATTAGATACTAAATTAGAACACATTGTAAAAAATAAAAATAAAAATAAAAACTTCAGGTCATAACTGAGCATTTAGACAGCTTTTCTTACTTCAAAAGCATAGTAAGAAAAGCATTAACCCTTGCATTAAGACCTTTCGGAATCTATCTTTTGGTAAACAAATCAGCCAGAAGACACATGGATGATATTGCGTGCACACATACACACACACACACACACACACACACACAAAATCTTGAGAAAATGCATTTTTCTTATTGTCTTCTATGTATTCAGTGTTGTATATACCAATGTGTAATGAACACAGTATTTCCAGATATTATGTCCAGCCAGAAAATTAATTGTGGATAATGAAAGGGGAAGAATTTATCCCTCCAAACAAAGAAAATTACCTAGTGGTTTCATACAAATCAGAGCTGGCATTTGAAGAACAGGATGCTGGCTTTTCTGTGCAGCATCCAGTTAAGCTCGCATCTGATGACAGTGAGCACATTGCCAATATCAGCTGCATGCCAACCCTATCACTCATCAGACTGGCAGCCCCCAAACAAAACAAAGACCAGATTACTGCCCTTGAAAATATCAAGAGGAAGGAACTTCTGCTTAAAATGCATTTAAATAATCTTCCTATGTTTCTTAACAAGATTACCCCTAAAAGCCCCTGAGAAACCAACTCCTTCCTGCCCCATGCTTTGTATTCTTCTGGTTACAAAGCTTCATTGAGACCTACTCTTAGTATACCTCTCCACCAAGTGCAGAACTTGGACCCCAAGAGCTCAGCTTGTCACTCTTAATGAGGATGTTGTCAGAGAGCTGAAACCCATGCTTAGAGACTGTGGCTTCATATAAGGAAGTTGCCTGTATACTCAGATACCCAAAGCATGTACATTTTATTGATCTAACATTTTTCTTTCATGAGTATGCACATGTACCCACAAAACTTAGGAAGCAAAATGAGGGTAATTTTCCCTATTTACAGCTGGGAAGAAATGAAACTGTAAGATCCGGGCAATTTGCTGGGGAGTGCTCTTTTCACTTCTCATCACCACATCTCTGCCCAGAAGCACTTCTAAAAACTTCTTTCCTTTAAACTTGTGAATGTATTAAATTTAAACAACTTCTCAATGACAAGTATGTGAGGGAATCATACAATCTAGTCATATTCACCATCCAGAGTATAGCACAGCTTTTACCAATTAAGGTTACAAATGTCAACTAGAAGAACTATTGATATACCACTTCAGGGTAGTAGATAACCATTCCCCCACATCATATTCATACAGGTAACAGTAGCAGGCAGGGCGGAATGCCCCTTTAAATCTTGGTCCTTAGAAGACCCTCACATTACTACCTGAGCTCTGCTTCCTGTCTCCCCACCCCTCACCCCTGTCCATGGAAAAATTGTCTTCCAGAAAACTAATCCCTGGTGCCAAAAAGGTTGGGGACCGCTGTTCTACACAACACCATAATGAATTGCTGTTAGGATAAAAACACAACTATGAGAATATATTTCAGGTCATATTCTACACATATAGCAATACCCAATAAAATCTACCAATTAAAAGAAAAGAGCTAGGACTTAGATTCTAAAAATCCAAAATAGTCAAAAACATAGATCAACTCTACTGTGGAATATTGGACTTCTAAGTTTAATGTTAATTTGAAATTGCTCAGAAATGTTGTTTGCCTTTAATTATTATAATATTCTCATTCAATTAAAAAATTAGGTGCTGTAATTCAAACTTTTAATTAAGCGAATTAGCTTTTGACATTTTCTTGGAAAAAGATGTTCCCAATGTGGTTTCTTCCCCTTTACTAGCAATTAAACATTCCTTAGCACTATTTAAACACTTTGGTAAAAGATAGACAATTTATAGCAATGTGCCAACTTTTCCAAGCATTGATGAGGCAGGCAGCTATTAACCTCAGGCATCATGCATTTCAGCAAGAGGTAGAAACTTGCATTGAATCTGAACAACTTCTTTACAGTGATGGATGCAAATACTACAATAGAACCTACCACAGTGAACACATAGCAAGGTCATTTTTTGATTCCAGAGACAAACCCAGACGGTACTCCTAGAATGACTGTTTCATTCACTGATGTATAACAGCTCCTTGCTGTACCTAAGTATGTTTTAACTTTGCTTTCGTGTTTCAACTACAAATTTTCTGTTGCCACATTCCTGTTGCTTTTGTTACTTAATGTTGTCTAAGACAAAAGTTAACTCTGTCAAGAAACAAAGGCTTCTTTATATTTTTCTAAAGTGTAGCTGAAGGAGCCACATGAACTGAACAGTGACTACAGAAGTACCACCTTTGCCATGTGTATGATAAGACACATGATATCACAGTGTTCCTAATAATTGGCAAAGATAAATAAAGCCTGGGGCAAGATCATTAGCAATATCTTCTCACTGCCTCTGTCATTCAAGTGTTTGCTTTTATGATGGAGTTAATGAATCTCATTTTTGCAACTCATTAAATATGTCTTTATATTTTAGCAAAATAACAATAATAACACTTATTTCTTTTGTAGAAAGTACCCACTCTGACATTTATCTAATTAAGAAGTTTGACTTTTAAAACATGGTCTGTTTGTTGCCTGGATACAAAAGCTTCAGCGGAATTAAAATGGTTAGTGATGTTGAGGTCTTGAGAATTGAACATTTCTGCCTATTTGCATAAGCCCTCCATATCAGATTTAAATTTTCATAATGAAAACAGCAGTTCCTGTAGCTTATTTTTAACATTAAGAAATTTTTGAAAGCAGATGTCATATTAGAAATTGTATTTTTTAAAAGATTTTATTCATTATTTTTAGAGAGAGGGGAAGGGAGGGAGGAAGAAAGGAAGAGAAACATCAATGTATCATTGCCTTTCACCTGCCTCCAACTGGGTGCCTAGCTGGAGACCCAGTTTACAACCTGGGTATGTGCCCAAGGTTGGGAATCAGACCAGCGACCCTTGGGTTCACAGGCCAGTGCTTAATCCACTGAGCCATACCAGCCATAGCCAGAAATTGTATTTTTATGGGCAAATAAATGATCCCAACTTGAAAATCAACATTTTATTTTTCATTCCTTATTATAAAATACTTTGCATTATTAGATATATGCTTAAATTGCCAGATATTCTTAAAATTCTGTATTTTCATGTTGCCACAAATGGTTTACCTACAATGTACAATTAAATTCTTATTAAAATAAATTACACTTGATGGGAGAAAAAGTCCATTTGGGCAACTTGAGCTAGTTCAGGAACACGGAGAATTGATTTTCTATGACTCATAAAATATTTGTGCCTTCAAAAAGAGTGAATAAATAAAACACAAGTGATCACATATGTGTGTTTGTGCCTATTTGAAATCAGGCTCTTTGATATGTAATACTGATCCTATCACTAGGGAAAAGAAAAAATATTTTAAAGATCCCTTTTTAAAAAAAAAGGTTCCACTTCATTTCATAAAACCTGAAACACTCTAGAAGTACATCTAGTTACTCATCTTTGAAGTCACCTGCTCAGTCAAACATTCTTAGCTGTCTATCTGTGGTTTCAAATGTTTGCTTTTGTAATAAAACAATCCTAACCCTATGGGATTGTCAACTCCACAGGATAAGTAAGATCAGCTAAATAAAAGCTTTTTCTTTGGCTTTTCAACAATGCAATAGAAGAAAATAAAAAGGAAGAAGAGGACAAGAATCATATGGTATTCAAACAATATGAATGAATATGAGAAAAGAAAATTATACTACAGAAGTCATTGAATAATGCTATGTGATCTTATCAATTTTCATATATTAAGCAGGTTGAAACTGGTTCAGTGTTTACCTAGCAAATTTGAATGACTAAAAAGAAACCGATGAAAAGCAAATACAGTCAACTCAATTTTATCTGTGGGCAGACTTACCAACCTGTGGGTTAGCAATGTCATCTGATCTTTTGCCCACACACAGGTTTTTGTGTTATTTTGAAATTCCAATCCACCTAGGGATAGTAGAAAATCTCTTTACAGTCTCCACTCAGCTACACTGGCTATATATACAAACTGAAAACCATCTTCTATAGCCAGTCACTTTAGTGATGATAAGGAAGAGAAATGATTTCTTCCAATTCATCGTCACAGACATGATTCTCTAGTTTTGATGTATAACACTTCCTTCTATTAAAAATACGTTAACGTTTGCATATTTTGTGTCAGACACTTTACCAAAGATATACATATATATTATTTTATCTTCACAACAATACTATAAAGAAGAAACTATTCTAATTTTCATTTTAGCAGTGAAGACAGTAATTAGAAATAAATTGAAGTCAAACAGTGAATGGGAGAGTTAGGATTTGAGCCCATGTTTGCCTTACTCCAAAGCACTCTCTATTAGGAAACTGCTTCTTCCACTTTCCACAAGGTAGAGTCAGTGGTCCCAGATGTGATTCATGACACAGGCTGGACTATTCTGGTAACCCTGGGCATGTGAACATTGAGCAAGAAAGGAGCTGAAGTTTAATCATCAGGTGGCTGCATCAAGAAAGTCAAAGAGCTCTTCCAATGATATCAATAAATTGTTCTGGTCTTTATCTTCCCGTTGCCTGGTTGATCAGCTCTTCTTTCGATTCCAGGAGCCTCAACCCTCTCTCTTATCTTATTTGGAGATGGTTTCTGCTGCTTGCAAGCAAAGGACACTTCTCAGAGGCTGGATTATAATGTTTTACAATACACATACTTACTAAGTTTTTAGTATCCAGGAATAAGGAAGACATTCTCTACCCCATAAGGAATTTGGAATCTAGATGGAAAGACACACACAGTTAGCCAAAGTCTCTCAAGAGTATGAAAATATATTATCTGAGCAAAAATAAATGTGCAACTAATTCTACTTAGGAAACTTCAGAGAAAATTTACAGAGAAACACCAGTGGTTAATAGAGTACAATAATTTTGTTCTCTTTAAAACATGAGGATCCCCTGACTAGAATAGTATACACACCTTTATTTGGAGTAACAACAGAATTTGTTCATTAATTTATTTGTATTTTCATTCTTTCAATATTCGCATATTTAGCAATTCTTTTATTCTCTTTATATATGAACAAGGAATTTTTTAAATAAATAAATAAAAATAAAACAATAATCCTGCTTGCTGGTGTCAAAGGAAGATACATGTGTATCAAATACTTTCAGTGATACTTTACATACCTGGTAGACTGAGAAGCCATTGTAGTGCAGAGAAAACAGGACAAATTTTACAAGTCACACAGACCTGAGTTCAAGTGTGGCTCTACCCTTAGCTCTCAATATTTAAACAAGTAACTTAAAATCTACAAGCCTTGAGCTCTTTATTTGTGAAATAAAAATCATAATCCTTGACTCAAACACTTTTTGAATGATGGCATGAGAAAAGCTATATCTGTAAGTTAGAGGTCTGACACAGGTCTCACTGGGGTAAAATCAAAGTGTTAGCAGAACTGACAATGTTCTTCTCTGAAAGGTCCAAGGGGAGAATCTGTTTTGTTGCTTTCCCAGTGTGTAGCAGCTGCCCATATGCCTAAGTCCAAGGCTCCCTGTCATCAAATGAGGGTGGCCAAATAAATCTTCACATTACTTGAGCCCTACTCCCTCTCTCTTCTGACTCTTTATTTCAGTTAGAAGCACCTTTGTCATTTTATTGGACCCACCTGGATAATCCAGAATAATCTAAAATAATCTATTTCCAGATCAGCTGATTAGCAACCTTAATTCCATCTGCAAAATTAATTCTCCTTTGCCAGATAATGTGATATATTCACACATTCAAGGAGAATGACATGAACACCTTCAAGAGTAATTTTTCTGCCAACCCCAATTATGAAATGTAAAAACCATAAGTAAGCCAGTACATATTGCAACAACTATACATATGTACCATTGCCAGATAACTTATTGAAAAGTTACCCTTGTTTGGAAAGTTTTATTCCATACCTGCATGTGTGCTCATTTATACAAGTTTTATACACTGTACTCTAAATAAATTTTACCTGATAGAAAGATACTACCTCCTATTTTTTATGACATTAGTTAACTGGCATTATATCTCTAATTTGAAAGTCTTTTCTTTCTGTGTGAATATATTAAACTTAGTACCATAAAACTTATCTTTTTTTTTATTCATTGCTTTGGCCCAATTCACTTCCCTGCCTTTAAGAAATTTGGCAGAACCAACATTATCATATTTCACTATTCCCAAAAACATACTTTGAAATAACTAAATTGCTTAATAAATACCAATAGCTGAAATAAAAATATTTCCTTAAAATGAGCTTAACAGCTCTGGCTGATGGCACAGTGGTTAAGGTGCCAGCCTGCAAACCCAAAGGTTACTGGTTCAATTCCCAGCCAGGGCACATAACCAGGTTGCAAGCCAGATCTCCAGCCAGGTAGCTAGAGGCAGGTGAAAGGCAACCATACATTGACATCTCTCTCCCTCTCTGCCTCTCTCCCTTCCCCTCTCTCTAAAAATAATAAAACCTTTAAATAAATAAATAAATATAAAATGAGCTTGACAGTAACCTTCATGTTGATAAGCACTCAGGAAATTAATTAACAGGATATTTTCTTAATTAACTCCCTAAGAGTAGGTTTCAATGTAAAACACAGTCAGTTGCATGTGGTCTTCAGAACAGTGCTGAACAGAGAAATGGTGAATGACAGGAATGTATAAGGGGAAGAGAAGCCATTGGAACATCTCTCATTCATCTTTTTCAATTACACTAAAAAAAAATCATAATGTTACCATGTATAATTATTAATAGGCTTTTACCTGAAAATACAGCTGCTCCCTCCAAATTACTGTATATCAGGTTCATGATGAATTTGTCCTCAAAATGAAAATTACTGCTTCACATTTATAGAAAGAAGTAAAGCATTAAACATTGGTAGAAACTACAATCAAGTCCTTAGTTTCATAGAAATGCTGTAGATGGTATGAATGCTTCTACAAATAAACAAAGATAAGAGCCATTGAAGTAAATTCATCCCAATGTCTGATTCAGTGTTTTTCTCAATCACTTTATCATTGCCCTTTTCTAGAAAGAGTGTTTAGATCCCTTTCTCTCTAACCAACTACACACTATGACATTGTAAAACTACAAGTACCTGATTAAGTACTACATACACAAAGGTCTGTCCAGAAAGTATCCAGCAAATGTCAATACTATAATTAAAACATTTTGCATGGCTGATACATTGGAGACAGACCTCATATATCTGTACATATTATACATAAAAGGAGTAAGATGTTCTCACTTCCACCAAGAAAAGATATTGCATTGTAGAAAATTCATGTATATATGATGCCCACTTACATTAATTACATGTTAATTTGCCCCAGAAATTTTTATTGGTAGCTTACTATGTAAGCAAACTTCCTGCTCATTTTAGTAAGACTGCCTGAGCAAGCATACAACTAAATACATATCTTGTCATTAAGATACGTATGCCAATGAATCTTCCATCCCAATCTTGTTGTTAAGAAAATAATTTCAAGAGCAAGAAAATGTTTCTATGGGCAATATCTCTTATAATAAAACAAAGAGAAACAAAGTTTACTGCCTGGGGCACTCCCTTGTTGTAATATCCAGGGAAATTGGGAAATTGTGGGTCTGTGACAGCAACAAGAGAGGCTGACATTAAAGCAGAATTCTTTAAAATGGTCTCAGTTCTCCAAGGCTCAGGGTGTGCAAAGCCACTTTCACAATGCACCATTGCTGTGACTGACAGTTTGCCTCCACCAATCTTTCTTCTAAGCTACCTCCTCTGAGGCATAATCACTTGGACAAGAGAACAATTAAATCCTGGGATAAGAGAGAGAAATAACATGCAACTATGTAAAGCTGACCAGGTTCTTTTTCCAGTGAAAACTGCTAAAGATATAACAACAAAATCTACAATCTGTAATTCATTTTTTAAATATTTGGGGACTAAGGTAGTCCCCTATAAGTAAATTTAACTAAGGAGGTAAAAGACATGTACTAGAAAAACTATAGGCCACTGAAGAAAGAAATCAAGGAAGATACAAATAAATGGAAGCATATACCATTTTCATGGATTGGAAGTATTAACATCATTAAAATGGCCATTCTACACAAAGCAATCTATACATTCAATGCAATTCCTATTAAAATACCAATGCTGTACTTCACAAAACTAGAACAAACATTCCAAAAATTTATGTGGAACCAAAAAAGACCTTGAATATCCTCAGCAATCTTGCAAAAGAACAAATCTGGAGGTATCACAACTCCTGATATCAAACTATGCACCAGAATATACATAAATGGAACAGAACAGAGAGCCCAGGAATAAATCCATGCCTTTATGAGCAATTGATATTTGACAACAGTGGCAAGAGAATAAAATGAAGTAAAGACAGTCTCTTCAATAAGTGGTATTGGGAAACTGGACTGGTGCATTCAAAAAAATTAAACTAGACAACCAACTTACACTATACACAAAAATAAACACGAAATGGATAAAAGAAGTAAATAAGAGTCACAAAATCATAAAAATCCTAGGAGAAAACATAGGTAGTAAAATCTCAGATATTCAAAGTAGAAATATTTTTGTCAATATATCTCCTATGGCAGAAAATAAATGGAACCCACTGTATGGGAGAACATTTTTGCCAATGAGACATCTGACAAGGGGTTAATCTCCAAAATATATAAAGAACTAATACAACTCAATGACAGGAAGACAAACAAACCAATAAAGAAATGGGCAAAATACCTGAATAGACAGTTCTTCAAAGAGGAAATACAGATGGTCAGTAGACATATTAGAAAATGTTCAACATCACTAATCATCAGAGAGATGCAAATTAAAACCTCAGTGATACATTACTTTAAATCTGTCAGAATGGCTACCATCAATAAATCAACCAACAACAAGTGCTGGAGAAGATGTGGAGAGAAACAAACCCTTGTGCACTATTGGTAGGAATACATTCTGGTGCAGCCACTATGGAAAACAATATGGAATATCCTTAAAATTATTTTAATGGAACTTCCTTTTGACCCAGCAATTCCATTTCTGGGAATATACCCTGAGGATCCCAAAATGCCAATGTAAAAATATGTATACACCTCTTTGTTTATAGCAATGCTATTTACATAGCTAAGATTTGGAAACTACTTAAATGCACATGAGTAGATGAGTGGATAAAAAAGCTGTGGTACATTTACACAATAGAATAGTATGCAGCAATAAAAAGGAAGAAACTCCTAACTTTTGCAACAGCATAGATGAACCTGGAAAACTTTATGCTAAGTGAATTAAGATAGTCAGTGAAAGAAAAATACCACATGATCTCACATATTTGTGGAATCTAGTGGACATAATAAACTAACAAATAAAACAGTAACAGAAGCTTGGATACGTAAAACACTGACAACTGCTGGAAAAGCTGTAGGAAGAATGGGATAAAAGATTGGAAAGGTATTATGCAAAGGACATTTATGGACAACCCAGGGACATGGACAATATTATGGAGCCTGGACTGAGGAGAGGAGAGAGTGGTACTGGATAGAGGTGGAAAGAGAAAGCAGGAACAACTGTAACAACATAAATTATACAAATAAAATAAAATATTTGGGGACTGGCATGAAGACAGTCTGATGCAAGAAAAATGACATGTATTAGAATGAACAATTTCTGACATGTCCCAATGGTTTTTTAAATAATACATTACAATATATGCTCCTGATAAAATTTAAAACATAGAGAGAATTAGAAAAAAATGAGTGACCTAGAGCCCTGTTCTACTAATAGAAGCAAATTTAACATTTAGGTATAAGCCTGGGGAAGTGGAATTCATCAGGAAACAGAAAGCAAGAGACAGGGAGACTAGAAAGGAGGCAGCAGTTGGTGGAGGATGGGCTGGCAGTGCAGAGGAAGGGATGTGGTCAGAGAATCGGAGGCCCCAGCACCAAAGCTGTGCCAGTGGTCCAAGCAACTGCTGGGCCCTACAAAGAAGTGAATCATGCTTTGGTTTTCCATAAACTGGCCATGAGATTGCTGAGATATCTTTCCTATCTTTATTACAGCAAACACTCTTTACTAAGATATCCAGTTTGTGTCTATCTTCTTTGAAGCTGAAAGTGATTAATTCAACTGAATTTGTCAGGTGCTTACACTTTTAAATAAATCCCAGTTTATTCAGTGATTTGACTCAAGATATGAAAAATAAGTTCTGTGTATTTTCCTGCTATCTTTCTTTAAAAATAACTTGTTTAATATAGTGGAGTACTTCCAGCTAGTTAGGAAAATAACCAGGACAAGGTCTACAGTAAATGGGAAACCTAGAAATGAGATAACTTGGCTTGAGAGCCCTGGGCATGGAGAAAAAGGTTATGAGGTCTGGGGAGAGTCCAGAAGGATGATCTGACTCAATGTAGCTAATAGTGAGTCTCAAAGCAAGATGGAACAAAGAATAGTTGGAATAGAGAGACACTTAGAATGTGGGCTCAGGCTGCCCAATGTTGAATAAATCCTGCTTCTCCCAGTGATTGTTGCATGAACCTAGACAACTTAACTGATTTTTGCATACCTCAGTTTCCTTTGTTGTAATGTGGATAACAGCACTTATCTCACGGTGTTTGTAAGTAGTAAATTTTATTGCTTAATTATTAGTAAAGTAGTTGGAACAATACCTTGTACATAATAAATACTATGTATAAGTGTTTATTAAATGAATTAGGTTAACACATCAGATTCACAAAGAATGTGAAAGAATAATATCTATGGTGTGATGCCCCCAAGACTGTGGCTCATGGAAGCTCATGGCTAAATTCTTGAGTGGGAAATAGTGTTTCAGGATATTTGTCCATGTCAGATTTGAGTGGACATTAAGAAATTAAGAAATTAAAAGAGAAAAAAAATTTATAAATGGAGAGGATGTTTTTTAAAGACCACATGGTATTGTAATTCCCATCATAAACTGGCAAATTAATTCAACATTCACATCAGAGCCTTTTACACCAGCCAGTTCCCTCGGTGATTAGTTTTAAGGAACCCTGCCGCTGTTGGCACAGTCCTTTACAGGGGCTTCGGAGAAGAGATGACCTACAAAACTAGTGTTCCCACCATTGTGTTAGGTTGAGCATTTGCAAGAACAGGACACACAATCAAAGATTAGTATGTATAGTGAACAAAACTCCTATCTGATGGGTCTATTTCTCTTGTTTATGATATTTTAAAATGTAGATAGGGATTTATTCATGCTTTCTCACTGGCAGACCGCCAGACTTCAAACTGTGCCCTAGAAAAATGGCATTGGCAGAACTCTTGTCTCACTAGGAATCTGTAAATATATTTGAGAACCTCCCTTTGTCTCAGCAAAAGACTGTTTTGGATCACCCTAACATACAGACCCATTTTTTTCTCACTGCATCCATTTTTTTCTCTTCCATGTGTTTCTTATTTTACTACATTTCCACATGAGATGACACATTAATCTTGATTCTTGTTTCAAATGTATTAACTATATTCCAGGCACCATGCTAGCCTCTAGTGGATTAATGATGAGCAAGGTAGCCATGCTTCTTGCCTCCTGCATTAAGTATAGAAAAAGGTATATTAGTTAGGGTTCTTCAGAGAATCATTACCAACAGAATATGGATAGATAGATGTAGAGAAAGAGAAAGAGAGACAGAGATATTGATTTTAAGGAACTGGTTCATATGATTCTAGTCTGGCAAATCTAAAATCTGCAGGGTCAGCCAACAGCCTGGACAACTAGGGAACGCTGGTACTGATGTTTGAGTTTGAAAACAATCTGGAAGGATAATTTCCTTTTCTTCAAAGGATCTTGGTCTTTCTGTTCAGGCTTCAGATTAATTGGATGAAGGCCAACCATAGATGAAGGATAATCTGCTTTACCCAAAGTCTATTAATTTAAATATTATCTTGTCTAAAATATACCTTCATAGCAATATCTAGACTGCTATTTGGCCAAGTATCTGAGTATTGTGGCCTGTGGCCTAGTCAAGTTGATACATAAAATTAACCATCAAGCAACAAACAGGCATTATCTACCGGAGTGAAAAAGTCTACAGAAGAAACATATGGTGCTGCCCAAACACAAAGGAGAAGCCCTGTCTCAAGATTCCAGTGGTCACAGGAAGTTGCTCCAAAATCTAACACCTGATCCAGGGGCTACTTTCAGCCATAAGGAATATTGTGCGGAAGTCCAGAGTAAGAAATCACATGTTACAAATGAAGACTAAAAAGTTGTCTAATACATCTGGAACAGTGGAAGTTCAGAGGCAAATAGGTAAGGAGACTGACAAGACTAACTTGTGAAAGGGTCTGTTGACCATGTCAAGAAGCTTAATTTTTTCCCAAAGGCAAGAAGTAGTCATTGAAGAGCTCATAAGAGTGACATGATGAGCATTATATATAATGACTCTCATTGTTTTCTGACAAATTCATCTGAGGCAGCTAACAGGACGCCTCTTTAAGAGTAGGTTGGAATAATTAGAATAAATTGCTATGGTGACTTGTGTGTGCATATTTTCTATGGCAGGGTTCAGCAAACATTTTCTATAAAGGGCCAGATAGTAAATATTTTTAGTTCTGTGAACCATATGCTCTTTGTCACCAAAACTCAACTTGGCAGTTGTGATATAAAAAAAGTCATAGACAATACATAACAAATGGACATGATTGCATTGCAATAAAATTTTACTCACAAAAACAGGTGGTGGGCCAGATTTGACCCTCAGGTCATACACCACTTATAGCAGATCTTGGAGAATGAAAAACTATGGATGACTGATTCAAAAATTCTTTAAGAGAGGGAACCAACATGCAGTGGTGACTAGCAATAGAGGGGGAAAATGTCTGGTGGCAGTGGGGAGGGGGAGGAAGTATAAAGAATGATACATTTAAGAATGTATCCAAGTGAATATGTTAGTTAATGCTTGAACAGGAGAGTTTAGAACTCACATAATTAATCTGGACTAAATAATTAGAGTTGGGAGTTGTTTGTATATAGAAGCAAATTAATTTGCTTTCACTGAAGTAAATAACTTGTCTAGGAGGAAAGGGTAGCTGGCAAATGAAAGAAACCTCAGAAAAGGTAACTCCCAGCATTTGACAGATGTACAACGGAAGAGGAATTAACAAAGATGACTGAAAAAGAGTTCTCAGAGAGGGAGGGAGTAAAACACAACCTTGGTATCCAAGAGACAGGGGGAGAGAAGGGTGATTAGAAAGAGAAAGAGCACTCCAATCAGCACAGTTAAATGCTTCTGTAAATATAAACAACCTCAAACCTGAAAACATGAGTGGATTTAGTAACAAGGAGATATTCAATGAGCATGATCTGATGGCTTTCCCAAAGGAACAGGGAAGAAGGAATTCACTGCCAATCCCTTTGCAGGTGTTTTCTCTACATCTTCAGCAGCACTACACTCAGCAGCAAAACACTGTCTGCTATTAATCATCATGTTCCTGCATTCTGTTCTTTTGCTTCCCGTTCATGCAAATTCTTAATTGTAGTGCAAATCTGAGGAGACAGTGTGGAAAAACGTAAATCATGTACAATTTTTGTCCAAGAATTATTTTTAGAATCTCCCACTAAGGCTCAACTCATACAATACCAAATTGATGAATGAAGATGAAAGGAAAAAATAGTCCTTACTGGATATTTTAGTTATTGTTATTCTCGATTATATGTATTAACTACATATGGTGCATTATAGCCTTTGGGAAACCAAAGTTTCATTTAAAAACATATTCTTATTATAACTATTAAAATAAATTGTTATATCTTAGTAATTACACAGTTTAAGTACAGAATATATGTGTGTATGCATACGTGTGCACACTATGCTTTATTAGCTTTAAACAGAGAAAATTTCTACTTTAATTAATAGGTATAGGATAAAGATCTGATGAGGACATTTTATTTTAAAATATCTTTCATTAAGGAAAAGTGGTCACAATTTTTTTCAGCTGCTATTTTCAGCTCCTTTAGTCTGCTCTGAAGTACATGATATAAACAATATTCTTTCTCCTCATACTTTTCTTGAAGCTTGTGGGGGTAGAGGTAGAAACAAATCTATTGCAAGAGAAGAAAGATGTGCAAACCTCTGTCCTTTCATAGCTCTGACTTAAGGTAGTGTTCATTCTCCGCAGGCTCTAAGGAGAGACAAGAAGTCATGCTGCAAGCACTACCAACAATATTCACTTTAATTGGCTCTTCACCAAGCTTAAGAAGAAAAGGAAAGAAAAGATGAAGGCAGTGTTCACTATTATGAATGTTATATTTTTCATAAAATCAACAGAATTATGGAGGTTTCTAAATTTTAAAGTAATCTTGAAAGCATTCACTTTATTTTTCTTATCAGTTACTTTCAGAAAGAAATACATATTTCCTATTACTCTAAAAGCAGCTCATGATTACCATATTAAATGGCATATTAAATATTCATATTTATTAAATGTAAAAAGTCCAGAAAATTTTATCAATATTATTGATAAAATAATATTTATAACTTGATATAGCTGAGTAAACTTTAGACCTTTATATCTAATTTCTCTTTAAAATAAAATGGAGTTTAGCACCATATTGTACCTAGTGACTTTTAAGGGGTTCATCATTTTTACAACTCTAGCTTAGCTATTAATTTACTTTAAAATAAATTACAATGATAGATTTTTTTCAAGATTATATGTAAGTTAGAAATTTTTTCATTGGTCTCAAAATTAGAGTTTGCAACCAGTGTAATAATAACTTGATGAGAAGTAAAATGAACAGCTTGAAATTCTTTATGTCTAAATCAATTTCTTTCTTTATTAGAATTCCTTCACAAAAGGTATTAGGTAATTATCATGTTATATTGTAATTCATGCAGATAAAATACCTCAGCAATGAAGGTTAATTGAAGCTCCCTCTTCATTATTGTAAATGTCTCTAAGCTGCTTTGTCTCAGCAAATTAAAACAAAGATATTCTTTAATAAATGCTCGGAGAAAATTGATAACAGAAATCAGTTACAATACTAACCTTGTAACTGATGTTCCCTAGTATACTGAAAGTTTCATTTTGAATATCCATAGTTTGTTTCCCAGACTCACTTTATATTAAGCATAATACTTACAGAGAGAGCAAATGAGGTTATAAACTATATTTATTTTCTTAATATAAAAATACAAGAGAGATTTTACCATATACTATTTCTTTCTTTGTTTTCTTTTCTTATGACTTTATTCTAAACTTGTGTAAGTAATCAGCAGTTTGACTTTTTCTAATATATTATCAATTTTAACAAGTTTTCCTGACTTTTGCTATTTAATAGTCAAAACTTCTACCTATTTGTTAGTTATTTTCTTGTATTTTATTAACTTCTTAAAATTAACCAAGTAAAAATGAGTAGTGATTTGTCTTTTATTTAGGCAAATACGTATTAGTTGTATGTGCATTGTATGTTAATATATCATAAGGGGATGTACACACTGTCAGGAACAAATGTAGTATTATATGTCTCTTGTGAGCAAGAAGAGAAGCTCTGTGAACATTATTATGCCTTTGAAATTTTTTAAATAACATATCTCTCCTTTGCTTATTACAAAGACCAGTAGAAACAATTTCAGAAAAAGAAAGTAATTATGAAAAGAAAATCACCAAGAAATAATTATGTTTTTACCTATAACATAAGATTAATTTAAAACTGAACATTAGTAAAAATAGTAAAATAGAAAACATTTTTGAAGCTTCTAACCCAAACTTGAAGGGATAGAAATAGCCAATACAATTCAATAGCTGGTGGAGAGGGGGCAGGGAACTTTGTCTAGATCATCACATAAAGGGTTAAAATAATAAGTTCTTAGAAATATTTATGAATTAAAATTATTAATAAAGTTTACTCCCACCCCTTTCTTTCACATGAAATACAGTCTTATTTCAAGTTCTAGTCAGGCAAGAAAAGTCTAAATTTAATAAGAGAATAAAAAAATAAACTAAGTTTTTATTAACACAAGGAAAACCAGCAGTCAGTAGGACACTACAGCTCACACAGAGACATTTACAATCACTAAATTTGAAGAGCATATGTATTCAAGCACCTTTGTTGTCAAGGTTTATTCATGAAGAGGTGGCCTACTCCTCAATGAAACTTCAAGCACTCTTTTTTAACCTAATCCACTAGGGCCCAGAAGTGGCATTGTGATTGGAAGGTTCTGTCAAAGCTCGTTTGAGTGATGGCTGCATTTTTCATCAGCATAATCCACCGTACCCCCTTCCATTGGCTGCCATACTTCATTGTCACAGCCACACACACTCTCATGGGTTAAGGGAGCGAGCCCATCTCACAAAGAAAAGGTGCTTCAGCATCCAATATTGGAGCCATTCAAAAGCTTCTGCAGCTGACATAGAGACTGATGTTCACAAATTATCTAGTCAGAGCCTTTCTGGGAAGCACCTGTATACTGTAATTCACTGCTGAATTTACAGCTTGTCAAGAAAGCCATGCCCTTATGGTGCTGTGTCAATCATGGCCTGAAACCTTTTACTTCAAACCTTCTAACTGCTTCTCACACCACTCAAGGAAGTCTGGCATCTCATAAAATTCAAAAATGAATTTGTGTCATAAAAAGAAAAAGAAAAAGAAAGAGAAAAGGATTGGAAGGATTCTTGATTCAATGAAGATAAGCTCTATCTTGTTGCAATGCAGAATCCATTTGCTTATTTAGAAAGCTAATGTCAATAAGAACCTTTTTGATCAGAGGTCTGTTTCTTTTCCTACTTTATATTATTTTTTGTTTTACCTTTCAATAGTGAAAGAGAAGATATAAGGAATTACACTGGGTTACAAGTTACAATCTTATTGGATGTGATGACTTGCAATTACCAATAACAAAAGAACAAGTGATATGTGTGCCTGTGAGCCTATGTACTAGATTGAGGACAGACACATCTTGATAAATGCTTATCTTGGGAGAATTGAAAAAGGTAAAGTAAACACTTTACCTTTCTGTCCCTACCAAAAGCAATGTTACTGACATTAGAATCACTGGTGTTATACCCTTGGGGATTTTAACAGGAAATGCTGCCATACTATATTTTGCCAGGTGTCACGTCAGTGTCTGGTTAGCAGAAAGGATGGACAAGTGAAAAAATGGGAGAGGACAAAAGCTGAGCACACATTAGCATCATAATTGAAATCATCAGAGTGGCTCATGCAGCCAGGAAACAAGGAGTGGATGGCTGCTGGTGGACACAACAAAAAGACCTCTATGTACAAGGCAGTCAAGGCCAAGGAGCAGCAGAGAGCTGGAACGCAGTGTGGAGAATGAAGGACAGGGGAGGAGCCCTCAGAAAGTCCTCAGAAAACTGATTTAACTCTAACCCTAACCTGACCTCCTTGGGTCAAAGCAGCTCCAGGGCAAGTCTTCACTCTGAGTTGGGAAATTCAAAGCTTCCAGGCAGCAAGATTTAGTGACTGACTTAAAGAGATAACCTGCATCTCAAAGATAGGGTCTTTTTCAGCACAGGACTCCTTCATGGCAATCCATATGCAAGTGAGCTTCCAAAAGGGGGCTGAAAGCTGAGTCAATTTACAAGGATTTGCAGTTATTATTCCCCAGAATGCAAGCAGCCTACACCCTCTTCTTCAGTCCTCTGAGTGAGCCAAATCACAACAGTGCTTTGGTGAGACCTGAGGCTGCAGGACTGGTAGATTAGTGTGCATCTCTCTGGAACTCCCCTGGGAAGGAAGTGGCAGAAACCTTCACTACGGCCTTCCTCTCAAAGTCACTGATTTAAGGAAGAAGAACCTCTAACACTCCTAATCTGGGTTTGAGCACTTTGATTTCAGGAACTGTCCACACCAAGAAAAAAGACACTTTAAGCATTAAAAAGACAGAAATGTATAATTAAGAAACTGTGTTTCTGGAGCTGTCACCTTATCTGACTCACTGATGAAAGGATGCTTTGTATGGGGCCCTTCAACCAGTATTCTTATTTCCTTTACTTTTATTTTACATCCCTGCAGAAAGCTTGCATTCCATGTGAAATTAGGAGTTCCAAATTATCATATGGCATCAATTTCAAATTTTCTTCATGGGTTTGTGTGAATCTATTTATAAATATATTCAAAAAGTAGTTTTGCCACAAAGCAAATGGTTTAACACATGTTCTCTCTACAAATATATTAACAAAATGAATGTGCTTCACTGTTTGAAAAGAGCAAAACTTAGTAATTGTGGTTAGAAAACATGAATACAATTTGAAAGCGACCTGGGCATACGAGGTTTGTCCTGAAAGTATCAGCTGCGCAAACTGTGTTAATTATATTGACATTGGCTCAGTACTTTCAGAACAGGCCTCATATATCTTTCTCATTTTTTTGAAAAAAGGTGTCATTCTAAACAATATTTGGGGAGGAGGATATATCATGATAATTAAACATAGCTAAATATTAGCTATTGGGAGATGAGCAATAGGATGAGGACAGCTAAGTAGTTAAAACCACATGCTCTACAAACAGGTTGTGTCCTAACTACACCAGTTACTGAATGTGCAGCATTATTAAACCTCAACATGTCTCAGGTTCCTCATCTATGATAGGATAAGAGCAAAAGACTCATAAGTTTGTTTTCAGGATTCAATAATACAATATATTTCAACATTTTTGTAATTCAACACTTTCTTAAATCAACATTAAGGAAATCATCTTGGTCCTAGGATATATTTTAAGTAAGTTCTTATAGGGAACCCAGGAGATTGAAATAATTGCATAATGATATTAAGATATTATTTCCCTTTTCTATTATGTTGACATTTGCACTAATGTACTCCCTGAAAAAAAATATTTTTAAGATTTTATTCATTATTTTTAGAGAATGAGCAGGGAGGGAGGAAGAAAGATAAAGAAACATCAATGTGTGGTTTCCTTTCACCTGCCTCCAACTACAGACTTGGCTGGAGACCTTGCTTGCAACCTAGTTATGTGCCCTTACTGGGAATTGAACCAGCAACCTTTGGCTTGCAGGCCAGTGCCCATCTACTAAGCCGCTAGCTAGGGCTGGACCCAAAATTTTTCTGTTAGAACTGCTGTCACCTTAGCTTGAAACAAGACATAGGGACGCAAGTGTACTAATAGACATGAGATTCTTCCCCAAAATGCACTTTTAATAAAAGAAATTACCAGTTTCACTTGTGTCATTGGTGGAGCAATACAAACTGTTACCTTTATAAATCTCAACCTTTCATCACATGCCTTTCTTTTTTTAATTTTGTTTATTATTATTTTTAGAGAAAGGGGAAGGAAGGGAAGCAGAGAGGGAGAGAAATATCAATGTATGGTTGCCTTTTACCTGCCTCCAGTTAAAACCTAGCTTGCAACCTGATTATGTGCCCTGGCTGGGAATCAAACCAGTGACCTTTGGGTTTCACAGGCCAGCACCTTTCTGCAGAGCCACCAGCCAGGGCCTCACATGCCTTTTTAAAATATTCTTTGCAGCAAAATGAGAAGAGCTTCTGTTGTATAGTCAGACTTCAGTAGTTGTCTCAAGGAAAAGCACTCAACCAGTTTATTTCATTTTTTTCATAGAAGACAACTTTTATTCTAAGAATTCTAAAATCCATTCATAATGTGAGACAAACCCATAGAATTTGATGTAACTTCTCAGGAAGTTCATGCATACAGTTTCAGATTCCACATGGTAATTCACCTTTAAGTAATGACCACATTTGAGTATTGGTGTGGTGTTGAGGGAGATGAACCATAATATCCTGTTCCCATCACACATTCATGTGAGGCAGGATTTTTTATGTACTTTAGCCAAGACAACATATTGCAAACAATGAATGAGAAGCAGATATGAGAAGTCAACAGTCTAAAAAAAGCATTCACCTGAGGCTGTGTTCATTGATTTTAGAGAGAAAGAAACATTGATGTGAGAGAGAGAAACATTGGTCAGTTGCCTTCATTTGTGCCCTGACCTGGGATCAAACCTGCAACCTAGGTATGTGCCCAGATCAGGAATCGAATCTGCAACCTTTTGGTGTATGGGCCAACACTCCTACAAATTGAGCCATTGGCCAATTTGTCTTTAATCTTGATATTAAAGAAATTTACTGAAGTATGAAAATGTCATTCTCCATTTTAAAACAAAACCATTTTTGTTTTAAAAAATAGTTATTTTTCCTTCAAATTGTATCACTATACCCTGAAAACTCCAAATTACTTGAATTGTGGAAAAAGTGAAATAATGATAATGTGTACATGGAAATGTTGAAAGAATCATTAGGTACTAATGCCAAACTGCCAACAGAAAACAAGTTTTTCACTGATTATGAATTGTTTTTGTTGTTGCTAACACAGGGTCATCAACCCCTTAGTTTTGCTTATGAACAAACTTTCTTTTCATGCTTTCTGATCTCTAAACACAGAAAAGTCTCTCAAAAATGGATTAAAATTACCTGATTTTCTAGTTCCTAAATCTCTGTGTAAGAAGGTTTGAGAAGCAAGGGGAAATGTCCTAACAATCCTAATACCAAATGCTTCTCCTTGGAGCTTTGGATGTTCATTTTTGAACATGGCTCTTTTTCCCTGCAAGGTAAAATGTTTTGAACCCACTCTCCCTGTTGCAGACCAAAGTGTGTCCCTCTCAAAATTCATGTGTGGTAGTCCTAACACCTAGTGGTCAGAATATGTCTGTATTCAGAGATAGAGTCTTTAGGGGGGTGGGAGTAATTAAGATAAAATGAGGTCATATGGGTGGCCCTAATTCAATATTACTGGTGTCCTTATAAAAAGAGATTAGGGAGGGAACAAAATGGCAGACGAGTAAGTGGAGCTACACCAAATCTCCTCCCAGGACCCATCTGGAATTACAACTTAATTGGGAAAAAATCATCTGGAATAGCCAGCAGAACAGCAGCTGGAAAGAAGCCTTATAACCACAGACAGAACAGAAGAGGCCACTTCATCACAACATGACTAGTAGAAATTTCAGAAATGCGAGAGGGCTGGCTGGGCTCCCACCAGAAGCAGCCACCAAAAGGAGGGAGCTGGGGCTCCACCTGAGAAGGGTGGGTCCTGATCCCCCAGCTGGGTTTCCCAGCCTACAGTAACACAGTCAAGAGTAAAACAGCATCCAGCTGAGAATGGCAGAAAGCCATGGGGTTTATTAGCCTGAGAGCACTGGAGATAGAATTACTAAGGTGACCACAAACAAAAATACAGGGTGCATGTGATAAATTGTCAAACTTATAGTAAAATAAACATGTGCAAAAGTGTTATATTTTGAAATAAATTTATTCTTATATGTAAATATATAAACATAGTCATTCTTTTTGAACTTGTTCAAAAAAGTCTCCATTTGCTGTAATAATAGACTCAATTCAATTTTGAAATCTTCAGCACACTTTCATTAACTTTTCTTTATCCATGGACATCATCATGTTTTCAATCTTAGCTTTAACAGCCTCTTTTTTGAAATGAAGTTGTTTATTAACTTATCTCTCACAAATGCTCCACACAAAATAGTCTAAAGGATTTGCACCTGGTGAACTAGGTGACCAGATTTCCTTTGAACAGAATTTAGGAACATTGACACTGAGACATTCTTGCACCTTTTTGGCATTATGTGCTGGTGCACCATCTCGTTGGAAGATAAAATGACATCCATTTGTGACGTGCTTGATCCATGGTACAATTACTTCTCTCAAAACATCAAGGTAAACATCAGCAGTCACCTTCAAACATTGCGGAAACAAATGTGGGGTCATGATATCTCCTTCTTTGCTGACAACACCTAACACCATCACCATAGCAGGAAATTTTATTTTCATGACAATTGGAACTCCATTAAGATTCTCATAGAGCCACCTGTTGCTTCTTCTAGTGACTATTTGGTCCTGCTGAAAATTCTTTGCATTGAAAAAGAAAATCAGAGGATTTTTTGGGGGGGATTTTTCCATTTTGTTAGGCAGTTTCCTTGCTTTTTCAAAGTGCCTTTCCTTTGTCTGCTGTGTCATCAACTGGCCTCTTCTAAGAACATAATATCTGTATCTGATATCTTCAATAATAATCTTGTGAAACCATTGCATTCGATATCTGCAGTTCTCTTGCTATGGAGTGTATTGACTTTCCTGGATCTTCTTTGATGATCTCCTGGATTCTGTGTACAGTATCTGGACTTGTGCAATCCTTGCATATCTTGTGCATTTTCCTAGTTGCTGTGGCGACATCAGGATCAGCATTATACACCTTCTTCATGTTGTCAACTGTTACGTGTAGGAATGTTATTGAAGTCCACAATTTCCTTAGCAGTTCACCCTGTGTTACAGTCCAGAAACTATTGTTGCTCTAACATTGCATTCCTTGGACATGATGGTTGCTCTCAAAATGTAATACTTTATATCTGAAACAATGATATTAAATCATAACCTTAGAAACATAGTTTTTCAAAATTAATAAGAAGCATGTGAAATAAGGAGATGCAAAGTTATTGCCAACTTATTGCGTGTACCCTGTACATAGGCACCCACTTACCCTGGGCTCCAGCAGAGGGAGGGCAGAGTGGACTGGAGGTGCTTGTTGAGAGTTTTCAGTAGTGGCTTGGAGGAGAGAAGTGAGGGAGCAGCTGTGGAGGGTTCTAGTGCTGATTCATTGCACACACCTCAGGCTGTCTACACTATACCAACTGGCCTCCATCTGAGGGGTCCTCAGAGCCCTGCCCACTGGAAGCAATCTGCTCTCTCCAGTGGTGCCTGAGCCTGGTACCTGATCACAATTCATTGATTTACAACTGAATCAATCTCTCCTGTCCTGTGGTGTCTGAGCCTGGCAGCTGAGCATGAATACAATAATTTGCACCTGAATCAGTCCACCTCACTCGGCTGTGCCTGGGTCTGGTGGCTGATTACAAACTAATTGATTTACAGCTGGGTCAGTCATTCCCACCCAGTGATGTCTGAGCCAGTAGCTGACCACAAATGCATTGGATTATAACCAAATCAATTTGTCTTGCCCAATGGCACCTGAACCTGGTGGCTCACCACAGATTAAGTTCATTACAACTGAATCTATCTGTCCCACCAGGCTGCATCTGAGCCTGGTGCCTGATCACAGATTCATTGGTTTACAGTTGAATCAATCTATCTAGCCCAATGGCACCAGAGTCTGCCCACTAATCACAGATTTATTAATTTACAACTGAATCTGTCTCACCAAACTACATCTGAGCCTTGCAGCTGATCTAGAACAGAATCTGTCTCACACAGCAGTGCCTGAGTCTAGCTGCTGATCACAGATTCATTGATTTACAACTGAATCAACCTGTCCTGCCCAGCAGCATGTAAGCCTGGTGGCTGATCACAAATTCATTGGGTTACAACTAAATCTATCTCACCCAGTGGCACATGACCCTGGTGGCTAACCATAGATTCATTGGATTATAACTGAATTAATTGGCCTGGCCCAGCAGTACCTAAAGTGACCACTGATCCCAGATTCATTGGATTACAACCAAATTGCTCTGTCTAGCCCAGCAGCACCTGAGCCTGGAGGCTGATCACAGATTCACTGATTTACAAATGAACTGGTCTATTCCACCAAGCTGCAACTGAGCCTGGAGGCTGATCAACGATTGATAGGATTACAACTGAATTAATCTGTCCAGCCTAGTGGTACCTGAGCCTGGCAGCTGATCACAGTCTGCTTGGATTGCAACTGAATTAACTGACTCTGCTCAGTGGTGCCAAGGTGCCCACTGATCACAGATTCATTGGTTTACAACAGAGCTAATTGGTCCTGCCCAGGGGTACCTATACCTAATAGCTGAGCACAGATTAATTGAATTTTTTTTGTCTGTGGAAGACCACAGACAAAAACAGTGGCTCTCTAGTTGGCTCCAACAGGCTGACTAGGCCCAGACTATGGAATGATCTGACACCACGAGAGGCGAATTCAGGAAGTAAAGGTAGTGTACCTCTACATGACAGAGGGTTACACCACAGAAACAGGAACTTAAAAAAGCCAACCTAAAGAGCAAAAGCAAACAAAAAGAGAAACTTAAAAATGGGGAGAAAAAGAAATCGTCCATTACCGAAAGAAAAGGAGGAATCCCCAAAAAGATTACTAAGTGAAATAGAGGAAAGTAAACTATCAGACTTGGAATTCAAAATAATGATGATATAGAAACTCAATGATGGCCCTGGCTGGTGGCACAGTGGATAAGGTGCCAGCCTGCAAAGCCAAAGGTTGCTGGTTCGATTCTCAGCCAGGGCAACATAACTAGCTTGTAAACCAGGTCTCCAGCCAGGTCCGTAGCTGGAGGCTGGTGAAAGGCAACCATACATTGATGTTTCTCTTCCTCTCTGCCTCTCTCCCTATTCCCCTCTCTAAAAATAATAAATAAAACTTTTTTAAATTAAAAATTATTTTTAAAAAGGAAGCTCAGTGAGCTCAGCGAGCTCAAAGAAAACTACAAATAACTCCAATGGAACTACAAAGAACTCCAGGGAAGCTACAAGGAACTTAATTACACCAGCACTAAAAAGGAGATAGAAACTATCAATAAAAGGCAGCAGGAAATGAAGAACACAATTTCCGAATAGAAGAATACAATAGAATGAATCAACAGCAGGCCAGAAAAAGCAGATTAGATCAGTGAGCTGGAGGGCAATGTAGAAAAATATTCCAAAACAGTGCAACAGAATGAAAAAAGATTGAAAAGGAATGAAGTTTTAATAGAGATGCAGGACAAGATGAAACATAATAATATCCATATCATAGGATACCAGAAGGAGAAGAAGAGGAGCAAGGGATAGAAAAATCTGTTTGTAAAAGTAATGACAGAAAACTTCCCTAACTTGAGAAGAGAAAAAGTCACAACTGCAGGAATCACAGAGGGTCTCAATGAAAATGAACTCAAACAGGCCCACTCCAAGACACATCACAATTAAAATGGCAAATTTCAAAGACAAAGAGAGAATCCTAAAAGCAGCAAGAGAGAAACAGCATACAAGGGGGCTCCAATAAGGTTATCAATTGATTTCTCAACAGGAACACTACAAGCCAGAAGGGAATGGCAAAAAATATTACAAGCAATGAAAAACAAAGGTCTACAACTAAGAGTACTCTACCCGGCAAGACTCTCATTAAAAACAGAAGGTGAAATAAGAAGTTTCCCAGACAAAACAGGCTAAAAGAGTATATCTCCATCAAACCAGCATTGCAAGGGATGCTAAAGGGCCTGCTTTAAAAAAATGAAGAAACATGGATTGGCACTGGCCTGCAGACCCAAGGGTTGCTGGTTTGATTCTCAGTCAGGGTACATAATCAAGTTGCAAGCTAGGTCTCCAGTCAGGTTTTGAAAAACAAAAAACACATGATCATATCAATAGATGCTGGAAAAGTATTTGATAAAGTACAGCAACCATTTATGATAAACATGCTCAGCAAAATGGTAATTGAGGGTAATAAAGGACATATATAAGAAACATGCAACCAACATCATACTCAATGGGCAAAAACTAAAAGCTTTCCCCATAAAACTAGGAACAGACAAGGCTGTTCACTTTTTCTCCATTTCTGTTCAGCATCATTTTAGAAGTTCTAGCCATATTGATCAGACAAGAAAAAAGAATCAAAGGCATTTAATTGGAAAGGAGGAAGTAAAACTGACATTATTTTCAGATGATGTGATAGTATACATACAAAGCCTGATAGACTCCACCAAAAACCTACTTGACCTAATAAGCAAATTTAGCAAAATAGCTGGGTATAAAGTCAATATTCAGAAATCTAAAGCATTTTTGTATACCAATAATGAAACATCAGAGATAGAAGCTAGAAAACAAATCCCATTTACCATAGCAACAAGAAAAATAAAGTACTTAGGAATAAACTTAACCAAGGAGGTATAAAATTCCTGTACTCAGAAAACTATAGAACACTATAGTTATAAATAAAAGAAATATTTTATAGTTATAAAAAAGAAATTAGGGAAGACACAAATAAATGGAAGCATATACCATGTTCATGGATGGGAAGAATTAACATTATTAAAATGTCCATACTACCCAAAGCAATCTAAAGATTCAGTGCAACCCCAATTAAAATACCAAAGACATACTTCACAGAGATAGAAAAAATACTTCAAAAATTTATGTGGAGCCAAAAATGACCACAAGTAGCCATGGCAATCTTGAGAAAGAACAAAGTAGGAGGAATCACAATACCAGATATCAAACTATACTATAAGGCTACTGTAATCAAAGCAATCTAGTACTGGCATAAGAATACATATAAATCAATGGAACAGAACAGAGAGCCCAGAAATAAACCTAGGACTCTATGGTCAATTAATATTTGACAAAGTGGAAGGACCATAAAATGGAGTAAAACTAGCCCCTTCAACAAGTGGTGCTGGGAGAACTGGACAGGGACATGAAAAAAATAAAACTAGACCACCAATTTACACCATATACCAGAAAAAACTAGATATTGATAAAGGACGTAAAACAGAAGCTGTGATGCCATAAAAGGCCTAGAAGAAAACATAGGAAGTAAAATTTCAGATATCCTACACAGAAATATTTTCACTGATACTTCTCCAAGGGCAAAGGAAATAAAGGAACAAATAAACAAATGGGACTACATTAAACTGAAATGTTTCTGTTCAGTTAAAGAAAACATCACTAAAATTAAAAGGAAACCAACTGTATGGGAAAACATATTTGCCAATGATACCTCAGACAAAGGTTTGATCTCCAAAACACTATATAAAGAACTTATGCAACTCAACAGCAGGGAGAAAGACAGCCCCATTAAAAAATGGGCAAAGGACCTGGAAAGACACCTCTCTGAGGAGGACATAGAAAGGATCCATAGGCACGTGAAAAAACGCTCAACACCATTAGCCATCACAGAGAAGCAAACTAAAACCACCATGAGATACCACCTCACACCTATCAGAATAGAAATCATTAACAAATCAACAAACAACAAATGCTGGCAAGGATGTGGAGAAAAGGGAACCTTGGTGCACTGCTGGTGGGAATGCAGACTGGTGCAGCCACTATGGAAAATAGTATGGAATTTCCTCAAAAAACTAAAAACAGAACTGCCATTTGACCCAACAATTCCACTGCTAAGACTATACCTAGAGAACCCTGAAACACCAATTCAGGAGAACCTATGTAACCCTATGTTCATAGCAGTGTTATTTACAATAGCCAAGTCCTAGAAACAGCCTAAGTGTCCATCAGTGGATGAACGGATCAAAAAACTTTGGTACATTTATACAATGGAATACTACGTAGTACTACATAGCTGAAAGAAAGAAGACAATATAGATGGAACTGGAGAGGATTATGCTTAGTGAAATATGATAAATATTTATCATATTTATATATGATAAATATAGATATTTATCATATATCTATTTGTCATAGATATATGATAAATACCATATGATCTCATCTAGTACAGGAGACTAATGAACAAAACAAATAAACAAGCAAAACAGAACCAGAGACATGACTACAAGGAACAGACTCTCAATTTGCAGAAAGGAGGGAGGAGAGAGGAAGGAGGAGGAGGCAAAAAAGGGGAACAGTTTAGTCAAGGAGCTAGCATGGATGACCCATGGACATGGACATGGACAATATGTGGCAGGGGCAGAATGAGGAGGGTGGGCAAAGGAAGAGCAGAAGGGGGGAAATGGGATGAATGTAATACAAAAATAAAATTACGTCCCCCTTGAACTTCCAACCCGGTTACTTTAGCATGCCTTAAAGCCAAAAAACTCTTACATGGCCATGATTTTGGGTTACTGGGATATTCGCAAGCTGGCTCACTCCATCCACCTGCTCCTGGAGTACACAGGCTCAAAATACGAGGAGAAGCGGTACATCATGGGTGATGCTCCCGACCATGACAGAAGCCAGTGGCTGAGTGAAAAATTCAAGCTGGGCCTGGAATTCCCCAATCTGCCCTACTTAATTGACGGGGCTCACAGGCTCACCCAGAGCAACGCCATCCTCTGCTACCTTGGTCGCAAGCACAACCTCTGTGGGGAGACATAAAAGGAGGAGATCCGCATGGACATTTTGGAGAACAAGATTATGGACATATCCAATCAGTTGGCCATGGTCTGCTATAGCTCTAACTATGAGAAACTGAAGCCTGAGTACTTGAAGGTGCTCCCTGAAAAGATGAAGCTTTTCTCTCAGTTTCTGGGGAAGAGGTCTTGGTTTGCAGGGGAAAAGCTGAGTTAGGTGGATTTCCTGGCTTATGACATCTTAGACCTACATCAAATGTTTGAGCCCAAGAGCCTGGACCCGTTCCCGAACCTGAAGGACTTCATTACCCACATTGAAGGCCTGAAGAAGATCTCTGCCTACATGAAGTCCAGCCACTTCCTCCCTACCCCTGTGTACACAAAGCCTGCCACGTGAGGCAACAAGTAGGCCTGTGAGTGCTGGAAATGGGAGTGAGGAGCACACAGGGGCCTGGAGAACAGCTGGTAATCCTGGAACCCATGGAACCAGCTGTCTTGTTCTTTTCTTTTCTTTCTGTCACCCATACTCAGGTCCTGTTTAGCACCTCTCCCTTCCTAGTCTCAGTTCACCCCAGATCTTAAAGCTCTCCATCACCCATTTGCTCAGTGACATCTCCCTCTAACATTGTCCTTTTGCTCTAAATTAAAGCCAGACCGACAGACCTCCCTTTCCTTGATTGTTCTGGTTTGAGGAGCCCAAATGGACCCCTGGAGTTCATTGTGGAGTTCAGCTCTGAGCTCCCAGCACTGCCCTGAAGACCGGTATTGCCAGGTGGACATGCTCTGCACCCAGTGTGGTCCCTCCCAGCCCTGCCTGGGTCTCCAGTGAAGTCTAATCACACCTGCTGTGCCTATTCCCTCCCAGTCACCATAAGTCTCCAATGGGCCCTGGTGCTGCCAACGGTCTGAACAGTGATGCTGCTGTGGCTTTGTCCTTGGAGACCCTAGGTGGCAGTAAGGTGTATTGAGGCATCTTATTTCCATTTCTGACACACATAGAGCAGGATGCATGGGGCTCTCTGTAGAAGGGAGGTGTCTTTCTGGGCCTGGCTGACTTGTTTGTTCATCCTCTGTTCTTGGGGACTCCCTGGGCAGAGCTTTGGGTCTTCATGAGCCTGCCCACAAGTGTTTGGAATCTCCCATGGGGAGAATTAGGACTCTTTTCTCTCCTACATTGACTGGCTCTGTCATAGCCACACGATGTCTAGGATTCAAGTGTTCTTTTCTCAGATGTCATCAAGGTGCCCCTGCACATCTGTCAGTAGCACCTTGTTGCCTGGGTTACTGCCTCATTGTCACAGGCACCATGAGATAAGTTTCCCGAGTCCTTGCATGTTTGAAAAATGTCTCTCTGGTATGCAGTGAACTCATATTTTGGTCAGGCATAGAATTCTACAATGAAGACCTTCCAACTACTGATGGGATTGCTCGGCTCCTGGAATTCGGCACTGCTGGTGAGGAAGGTGCCTGACTTGAATCACTTGAACCACAGTTTTGTTTTGTTTTTTAAACTGAAGAAACTTTGAGGCTTTTCTTGCCATTCTGAGCTAGCCAAGTCCTATGTGGGGAGCTAGGGGATGTCTTCCCACGTTGCACCCTTCCATAAACCGTCTAAGTCTAGGTTTCCTCCACCATCACCCACCAGTCCCCCTTCCTCCATTGATGTTCCATGCTTTGGAAGTAATTTTCAGTCATACTCTCAAGTGCATTGCTTGAGAGGGCCTTTTTAGTAGCTCAGGGGTTTTCAATTCATGCTGCCATAAGTAGTTCCTGATTTTATGAGTCTGGTTTTCAGGCAGGCTCTACTGGGAGAAACTACTGCAAATCATCAAAGGACTCTCATCCCAAAAGGACTGTTATCCAAAATCCAACCCAACGAAAAAAGGTCCCAGTCTTGCACAAGTATTTCCCAAGAGAGAACATCCAGATGGCCAAGAAGCATATGAAAATCTGCTGATCATCACATATTGGAGAAGTTAATAAACACAGTTGAAACCTATTACATAGCCACATAGGCTAAAATGAAAAAAATCAACAATCAATTCTGACTGGCATCGCTCAGTTGGTTTAGCATCAACCAGCAAAGCAAAAGGTTGCTGGTTCGATTTCTAGTCAGGGCACATACCTGAGTTGAAATCTGGTCCCCTGTTTATGGTGCATGAGAGGCAACCAGTTGATGTTTCTCTCTCTCTCTCTTTCCTCCTTCCCTCTTTCTAAAAATAAATCTTTAAAAAGAAAATAATTAATTAATTTAATTTAATTTAAATAAAGAAGAGTGAATTCTAAGGTCAACTATGGACTTTCTCAGATAATGACATGTTAATGAGGGTTCATCAATTGAAATAAATGTACCACTCTTTGAGGGGCAGGGTGTTGGTATTGAGGAAGGCTGTGCACGTGTGGCAGAAGAAGACATATGGGAAATCTCTATGCCTTCCTTTCAATTTTGCTGTGAACCTAAAACTGATCTTAAAAAATAAAACTTTTTTATCAAAAAAAAACCCCAAAAAACAGAGAGATAGAGATCAATACACACACACACACACACACACACACACACACACACACATACGTGAAAACACAGGGAGAAGATGCCATTTACAAGCCAAGGAGCAAGGAGAGAAGCCAGCGAAGAAACCAACTCTGCTGACATCTTTATCTCAGATGTCTAATCTCCTAGAATAATGAGAAAATGAATTCTGTTATTTAAGTCATAAAGTCTATATTATTTTCTATGACAGTCTTAAAAAATAATAGATCTTTCTATTCATTGCTGACACTCTTCACTCCATCCCCACCATGTCCTAAGTAGCCTTATAATGTGATATTTTTATAATTAGATACTTAACTAAATGTATGATTTAGACATTTGTTTCCATGATTTTGTAATGATATTTAATCATGCAAAAATTATTTATTTATTTTATATGTTAGATGCTATGCTTCCTATTCAACTTAACCTACATTTTCCAAAAGACGAGAAATGGCTTAAAACCAAAGCTGCCTATATAATCTTCTCAGCGGTAGAGGTATAAGATTAGAAGTCATAAGGTAGGAAGATTATAGAAGACATTAAGAATAAGAAGAGTTATAGGAACTGGGCAGAAAAAAAGTGCCAAAGGGTATTAGAAGCTGAAATCAATGTAGGCTTCAAAACCATCTATCAGATATTATGTAATACCAAAAAAATGTCTATGGCTTTATGGGGATTATGAATTAATAGTGTTAAAATAATGAAACAAATGTTCAGTTCCCAAATTATTAGCACTAAATGAATAATCTTCAACTCATTATGGTTTAGTGCTTTCTTGGGATAAATAAAATTAAAAAGCATAAGCATTTCTTATTCTTACCACTCAGATCTCACTTTCACTCAGGTTTCAATCAGAAAAACCACATTAAAAAGATCTTGTAACACAATGACACATCAAAAAGAAATACATGACCCTATATTATTTTAAACAGAAATGCACATGTTTGTCCAAACAGGGCAATATTTTTCTTAATTTTGTTCTCAAGTGATGCTTTCCAAATGATTTCTCATAATTGTGATTTTAAAAAAACTAACTTGATAATGATGTTGACCTCCAAGCCTGCTCCTTTCCCTCTCGGTTCACAGCAACTCCATTCCTAAAAATACCTTGTCTCATTCTCGACTTCATAAATCTCATACCTATTGTGTATTCTGTCCAAAATAAAATTTTGTTGGATTCACCTTTAAAATATATGCAAATGGGACCACATCTTTTTGCTTTCATTGCTACAATACTTGAGTACCATAATCTCTGATTGGAATTATTGCAATGTCTCCCCAACAATATATCTGCATATCACCCTTGTCTCCGCATCAGCTATTTTCCATGCAGTGGAAGGATCCCATTAAAACATATAACATGACTCTTCTGCTTAAAACTATTCAATGATCTTTCATTTCATTCAGGGTAAACTTCAAATTCTCTTTCACAGCCTACAAGCCCTGACCCAGTCCAGCCTCTTGTTACTCCTCTGACACATCTCTTTAATGCTTCACCCCCCTCATTCAATGCACTTGATCACCCACCTTGTAATTCCTAAAACGGCCAAGAATGCCTCTCTCTTAGAGCACTCATTGCCTGTTTACACTGCCTGGAATCATTTCTCCTCCCAAAATCTGAATGAGCATTCTTCTACCTCCTTCAAATCGTAGCTTAAATTATAATTTCTCAGCGAGTCCTCCATCTCACCCCTTCAATAAAACAATCCGACTTCTACCATATATTCTTGTTACTCTTACTCTTTTTTCTCAAATAACACTTAACAATTCCTAATATAATTTCAAACATACCATATAAAAAAGGCATGCTACAGAGAAAAAAATAACTCAAACACACTGTGAATTTATTATATTTATAGTCTGCCTTCCTCACCCCTGCACACTAGACTATGAGTTCCAAAAAGATGGGAATTCTTTTTTTTTTTTTTTTTTATTTGCCAATGGAGCTAAACAGAAAAGTCTTGAATTTGTGAAACATTTATGCAAACCTCTCAAAATTCAGTTTTTCACCATACCAGAAGTTTCTGCAGAGTAAAAATCAAATAGACTTTTATATGCCTTCTTTCCATAGTGTTTTCTGAATTATAGGAAACTCCAAACAGTCAAATACATCAATGAAAACCCGAACACTCATTGAACCACTCAGATATTTGATCTGTCTCAAACAAAAGTGACACAAAATACAATTTTTTAGAAAGTGTAGGATCCTAGGCAGAATTCTTCACATTCTATTATGTAAGTTTTGTGCTTTTCCAAATACTCAGAATCTTTTTTTTTTTCCACTCTGTCTACATAGAAACCAACACATTGTAGTTCATAGATCTTCCTATCCTCCAAGAATCACCAAGTGGCTCTTAATTCTTGATGAGACACTCCACCCCCGACCCCCAACCAACTGCCTTTGTGCTCAGGGCAATTGCAATTCAGTGAGGTATTTTGAGGAAAGGGCTGTTTTTAAAAGTAGCTATTTTAAGATATAAATGACTAATAGGGTTAACCCTCCCTAGGATTGTTACATTTTGAAAAGAGAATTTATAAACCAGCTGAATGCTTACTTGTGTAATGCACATGGGACAAACTTATGATAGTCCATTCCTGCTCCTGGCCTTATCTGGTATCTAGAAGAACAAGATTATTTAATATAGTACCCATATATAAAGACTGAAAACTTCTGAAAAACATGGCCAAACTGTCAGATATTTGTCTAGATTATCTGATATTAATGACACACAGAATTTTTAAATTATCCCTTTCTTCTTTATTTTTAAAACATCTTTCTTATTTGACAGTTACTAAATTATGTGCAAGCTGATGAGCTGTGTATTATATCATGGGGATAAAATATGTAGGAGCTAACCTTTCCAGAACCAATTATGGCAAAGTGATATGAAAAATGGCATTTATAGTCTTTCTTATTTTTTTAATATTGTGGATTCCAAGTCATTCTTAATTTGTAAAATGCATTTTTGTGAATTTCCTCTATTCCAAAAATTATAACATAAGTTATCCAAATTTACTGCCACAATCAGAGTGTATTTTGGCAAAGAATGATGTTGGCATGAAATTTAAATTGTGATATAGAAAACCCTTCAAGTGATTTATCATACTTTATTTGGACTTTTTCTTTCCTTCCATCACAAGATATTTTAGCTTGGAATATAATAACCTAACAAGAGCAGATGAACTGTTATACCATCACATACATTAAAGAAAGACAGGACAAAATATATTTAACTTATGATGAACTTTCAAGTTAATTTCATTTTTTAGTGTCACTGCATTTTGCAATGTCATTATACTTACTGGTAAATGATTGGCACAGATACACAAGAGTGATCCCACAGAAATTTCAAGGCGGTTTGAAAAAAATTTTCACAGACCTTTTTTTTTTTAAGCCAAACTTTCTTTTTCTAAGATAAAGCATGTATATTTTAATGTTTGTATATGAAATGGAACTATAGGTAGGAAATTGGAAGTGAAAGGAGATGGAAGTAAAGTTGTGGAAATATTAAAGACAGTGGATAATCCAAAATGTAATTAAATTTGGAATGAAAATTCACTCATACATTTTAATATACATGTGTCTGATGTTCTTATAGTTCACATAATGTAAACAGAATTAGAAATCCACATTTTAAGGACAACTAAGTTTTGAGTCTCTGGGAAAATGACCACCTTTTCCACGCTTTCTGTACAGTCACCTTCTCTCCATTTCCCCATCTATGTTAGGAAAAGTTGACCTGATGCACTAGCTGACAAGTGCATTTCTCTTAAAGATATCCCAGACCCTCCTTTTCTAAGTGCATAGAAGGGGTAGAGAGAAATTCATTTTCTGGACATACATGATTAACAGTTGGAGTGGATTGTGCCAGCAGTTTTTGCCTGATTTGGCATGCAGTGTACATAGGGACCATTGATATGCAAATCAAAATATATGTCAAACCATAGAGTGGACCCATGCATGAGGATTGTCAGCATTTATAAATAATTTTGGAACTGCCTTGTACAGGGCAAATCTTCAAGTCCAGTTTAATTTTGCTGCTATGTCTGAATATTCTTAGTAAATAAAAGAGTCCCACTTTAATGTAATATGGAAACTATAAAAATGATATAAAGAATATGATACAATTCTACTTAGTAATATACATAAAGGTTATAGGAGTACTCGGTATTATAAAAATAAATTCTCTATTAATAATATTTGGATTAAACCTGACTATAATCAAATTTCTAAAATATTTTTTTCTTAATTTAAGAAAATTATTCCAATCATTATTTGGAAAGATACGTTTGTAAATAATCAGAAGAATTCTAAAGAACAAAGAGAATAGAAGACTTCTAAATAAATAAAATGGAATAGTGATGATGCAGAGAAATAGTGATGAGAGAAAATGGTCTAGACTGGAAACAACTTCATACGCAGAGACAGCATATGATAAAGATGGTATTGCTAGTGAACAGGAGGAAATACATTTATTATTCACAATATTGGCAGAGTTCACTAGTCGTCTAAAAAAAATAAACGAATAAATCTGCATTTTTACCTCACTTGCTAACGCTGAAATAAAATCCAGATGGAACAAACCCTTAAAGATAAAACATTAAGATAATGAAAAAATGGTCTCAATATTTTCGTAATTTTTTCATGGTAGAAGTTTTCTAAGCCCAATGAAAATGTTATAAAGTAAAAGATGATTCATAAATAGAGAGCAGGCTGGCAGCAAAGGTGGAGTGGTTGGGGTGTGGAGAGATTGAAGGCAAAAGTGAAAACACACAGATGTGGACAACTGTGTGGTGATTGTCAGGGGGAAGGGATGGAGCTGGTGGAGGAGAGTATAGGAAGATAAATAATGACAGAAAGAGACTTGCAGTAGTGACTACACACTATAGTGTACAGATGATGTACTATAGAAGTGGGCACCTGAAACCTGTATAATTTTGTTAATCAATGTCACTTCAAAAAATTAAATAAAAGGGAAAAACCAAAAATAAGTAAATTTAAAAAATGGAAGGGCAAGACTGAGAAAAATATTTGCAACACATCTCACAACAACTGATTTTCCTGATATTCTGAAACCTTCTTAAATCACTAGGGAAAGGATGACTAATCTATTTTTAAGTGGGCAGGAAATATAGAGTTGTTTCACAGGGGACAAAACAGAAGGGGACATTAATCCTTTGAAAACCAAATCAAATTCACATATTTAAGTTCAAATAACAATAAGATACAATTTTTTAATTATCAAATTGGCAGTGGCTAAAAGATTAATAATTCTGCATATTGGCAAAAATATGGATAAACAAGTTCTGTCATATGCTGCTAGTGGGAGTGGAACTGAATGTAGGTCCAGCTGTCCACTGCTTCAAAAGCCAGTACTCAAAAGGCAGGTACTGATGCAAAGAAACTGGTTTCATTCAAGTTCCAGCAACGCGGAAGATGAGGAACTCTCATCTCAAAGCCCATCTCCCCATTTAGGTGTCCTGACTAGTTTATATAGGGGAACTGTGGAAACGGGGAAACTAAGGAATTTCTGGTGACATGCAATTTCTCAGAAAAGCTCTGCTCTTGGGTGGTCTCATTGTTATCTCTTGTATGCATCATCATGTAGTTTCATCCCTCTGTCCACAGTTTTACTGCTGATATCTGGAAACAGTACGCAGGCAGCAATTCTGCTGGTGCTGACATGAATGACTCCCAATTTCTTGTGATTGAGGTCACTCTTTGGTTGTGCAGGAGCTACAACTGCTAATATCTATAAAATAACTTTTAAGAAAACTTAATACATGAATCTCCTATGAGCTGTTAGAACACACTATTCTATAATTACCACCTGATTAGTATATTATGTTTACTTCAATCACTGTTACAATTCCCCACTGTCCATTTTTCCTCCATAGCTATGGAGCTATTTATTGTTATCCTCTGAATCTTCTGGGGGAATGAAAAATTTTAGCCTGTTGTACAGATACATGATGAGTGGATATAATTTTCTGTTATGGGAAAACAAACCATAAAACAATAAAGACAATCACTATGAAGAAAGGAATAGTTAAACCTAGATTAAATTTTCTCCTAATATGGAACTGAGTCCTTGTGGTAGCCATGAAAATAGACTTGCAAACCAATTTCCAGTTCCCTCAAAAAGAGAGGTATAACAGTCCAATGTTTGTTGAAGCCAGGTAGTTTATTGTCTGATTTGGTGATGCTGTTCCCACCTAAGCTGAGGTGTGAATGCAAGTTTAAGAGGAGGTGACGGTCATGCCAACTCCTCCTTGTTCTTTCATGTAGTCTAAGGACATTTGATTATCTCAGACAACTTTAGCTAGAGAGTCCAGCAAGTGAGGTGGCCTTTTTATTGGCTGTAGTGATTGAAGTCTTGGGGAGATTCCATAGTATATGCTGATATGCAGCTACTCCTCAGCAGTGTAATAGACTACCTCTAAAGAATATTCATCATCATCTTGGATTTCTCTGGCAAGGACTTAGGCCATTTGGGTGAGCATTAATTGCTCGCTCTTGAGTCCCACCTGCCCAAACAGTTTTACTTACTTGCTTTCAAATCTCAGAAGAATACAGTTCTCTTCTGGGTCCCCATGAACAGGTTAAAAGCATCCGGAGTTGGAGTGCATCTTTCACTGGGACCTGGAGGTAAAACTGCTTGTTTACCTTGTTTCAGGAAACAAGGTTACTTGGGTGGACAATTTACAGAACAAGTCCCATCCAAGCAGAGAGATGGGACATAAAGAGAAATAGATGAAGCTAAGGAAGCTGTGTGATAACTTAAGATCTCTGAATTGGCATCCAGAGGGCTGGAGGGAGGCTTGCTGCTGCATCTGTCTCCTTATCCCTATGACCAAGACTATTGGCTTTTTTTTCAGTTTGGTGTTTCATACAGAGTATGTGACTCCCATGTCTATTAAAAGTTAATCAGCCCTGGCTGGTAGCACAGTGGATAAGGTGCCGGCCTGTGAACCCAAAGGTCGCAGGTTCGATTCCCCAGCCAGGGCACATAACCAGGTTGCAAACCAGGTCTCCAGTCAGGTCTGTGGCTGGAGGCAGGTGAAACGCAACCATACATTGATGTCTCTCTCCCTCTCTACCTCTCTCCCTTCCCCTCTTTCTAAAAATAATGAAATAAAATCTTAAAAAAAAAAAAAAGTTAATCAATTTGTTCAATACTGTCCATTATATATGGGGCTCCTGTGGGGAAATAATGATGCATTGGGAGGTGTCTAGAAGAGCTTTTGGGCTCCTCATTAATCATCAGTCACCATTCCATTTCACCATCCGTCTATGTGTCTTTTTTCATTTTATTTCTCTTTCCCATACTTGTTGCTAGGCACCTAAGCTTTCTACCTTGCTGACTTTCTGCACCTGGTCTATTGTCCTTGCTCCAATATTGTCTATGCATAAGTGAAAAATAAAGCTTTGAGGACAATTAACTGAACTTCAGTTTAATGATCATAATTGTGTATTATAGAGTCAATTGAAACAAAGTTTCTCCCCTAAAATTACCCTCATTTTTATCAAAAAGCCAAATCAAAACCAATTTATTTACCACATTAAGTCCAGTTTCAACATGGCCTGATTATTTGCATAAACACAACAGGAATAGCAAATGATTTATAGGCATTCTTAAATACACTTTGCTGGAATCTTATAAGCAAGTTCCAGACTGAGCTTTCATTATCCCCACAAGGTAGAGAAGTTAAGTCATCCAGTTACCATGAAGCTTTGCCTGTAATATCTATAACTTAGGGTAAGTTTCTCAAGTTCTTGAGGTACCCAAAATGTCCTTGAGTTTCTTTCTTGCCATCTTCTAGGAAAGCAAACTTCACATCTTATCTCAAAAGACTGCCATGAACCTTATGAATAAGCAAGTTGTCAATCCATTTCTCCAAGAGGCTTTTGTCAACTTCAAATTCAATCTTCATTCTTTAAAGTATTTAAGTGACATCCACAGTCTAGGCATGTCTCCCTCAGACATGACAGTCCAGTCAGAATCTTGGTTGATAAAACCACAATTAGAAACTAGCTTTATGTGTCCTATTGTGAAGGAATAAGATTCCTATTGGATTTTTTTAAATTTTATTTTATTGTTGTTGTATTGCATCCACCCCCTCATTACTCACATCTGTCCCATTCCCCACCCACCCACTCCCCTACAAAGTTGTTGTCCATGTCCATGGTTCTTTCATACTAGCTCCTTGACTAAACTGCTCCCCTTCTTTACCTCCTGCTCCCACCACCCCACTCCCCCCCTGCCCATTACAATGGTCTATTCATTGTATTCACCTGGTTTTGTTTTACTTGTTTGTTTGTTTTGTTTGTTATTGTCCTGTAATGGGTGTGATCATATGGTATTTGTCCTTCACTGACTGGCTTATTTCACTAAGCATAATACTTTCCAGTTTTGTCCATGTTGTTGCAAAGGTTAGGAGTTCCTTCTTTCTTTCTGCTGTGTAATATTCCATTGTGTAAATACACCAAAGTTTTTTAATTCCATCATCCACTGATGGGCACTTAGGCTGTTTCCATCACTAGACTATTATAAATAGTGCTGCTATGAATATAGGGGTACATAGCTTCTTATGAATTGGTGTTTCAGGGTTCTTCAGGTATAGACCTAGTAGTGGAATTGCTGGATCAAAAGGCAGTTCCATTTTTAGTTTTTTAAAGAAACCCCATACGTTTTCCATAGTGGCTGCACCAGCCTGTATTCCCACCAACAGTGCACCAGGGTTCCCTTTTCCCCATATCCTTGCCAACACTTGTTGTTTGTTGATTTGTTAATGATGGCCATTCTGACTGGTGTGAGGTGGTACCTTATTGTGGTTTTAATTTGCATCTCTGTGATGGCTAGTGATGTTGAACATTCTTTCATATACCTTTGGGCCCTTTATATGTCTTCCTCATAGAGGTGTCTGTTCAGGTCCTTTGCCCATTGTTTAATTGGGCTGTCTGTCTCCCTGTTGTTGACTCACATAAGTTCTTTATATATTTTGGATATCAAACCCTTGTCTGAGGTATCATTGGCAATTATGTTTTCCCATACAGTTGGTTGCCTTTGAATTTTGCTGGTGTTTTCTTTAGCTGAACAGAAACTTTTCAATTTGATACAGTCCCATTTATTTATTTGTTCTTTTATTTCCTTTGCCCTTGGAGAAGTATCAGTAAACATATTTCTGTGCAGGATATCTAAAATTTTACTGCCTATATTTTTCTCCAGGACCTTTATGGTGGCACTGCTTATGTTTAAGTCCTTTACCCATCTTGAGTTGATTCTGGTGTATGGTGTAAGTTGGTGGTCTAGTTTTATTTTTTTGCATGTGGCTGTCCAGTTCTTCCAACAGTACTTGTTGAAGAGACTGTTCTTACTCCATTTTATGTTCCTTCCCCCTTTGTCGAATATTAATTGACCTCAGAGTCCTAGGTTTATTTCTGGGCTCTCTATTCTGTTCCATTGATCTATATGTCTATTCTTCTGCTAGTATCAGACTGTTTTGATGACAGTTGCCTTGTAATATAGTTTGATGTCCGATATTGTGATTCCTCCTACTTTGTTCTTTCTCAAGATTGCTGTAGGTATTCGTGGGCATTTTTGGCTCCATATAAATTTTTGAAGTATTTTTTCTGTCTTTGTGAAGTATGTCATTGGTATTTGGATTGGGATTGCATTGAATCAATAGATTGCTTTGAGTAGATTAGACATTTTAATTATGTTAATTCTTCCCATCCATGAACATGCTTCCATTTATTTGTATCTTCCTTAATTTCTTTCTTCGGTGTTCTGTAGTTTTCTGAGTATAGGTCTTTTACCTCTTTAGCTAAGTTTATTCCTAAATACTTTATTTTTCTTGTTGCTATGATAAATGGGATTTGTTCTCTAGCTTCTATCTCTGATGTTCCATTATTGGTATACAAAAATGCTTTTGATTTCTAAATATAGACTTTATATCTAGCTATTTTGCTGAACTTGCTTATATAGGTCTAGAAAGGTTTTGGTGGAGCCTACTGGGGTTTGCATTTACACTATTATGTCATTTGCAAATAATGACAGTTTGACTTCCTCCTTTCCAACTTGGATACCTTTGATTCCTTTTTCTTCTCTAATAGCTATGCCTAGAACTTCCAAAATGATGTTGAACAGAAGTGGAAAAAGTGGACAGCCTTGTCTTGTTCCTAATCTTAGGGGGAAGGCTTTTAGTTTTTGCCCATTGAGTATGATATTGGTTTCATGTTTCTCATATATGGCCTTTTATTATGTCGAGGTATGCTTCCTCTATTTCCATTTTGCTAAGTGTTTTTATCATAAATTGTTGCTGTATTTTGTCAAATGCTTTTACAGCATCTATTGCTATGATCATATGGTTTTAGTCTTTCATTGTGTTGATGTGGTGTATTATATTTATTGATTTGCCAATGTTGTACCATCCTTGCATCCCTGCGATGAAACCCACTTGATCATGGTGTATGATCTCTTTAAAGTATTGCTGGATCCTGTTGGCCAATATTTTGTTGAGAATCTTAGTATCTATGTTCATCAGAGATTTTGGCCTATAGTTTTCTTTTGTAGTTGTGTCTTGACCTGGTTTGGGGATTAGAATAATTTAGCCTCATAGAAAGAGTTTGGAAGTCTTCCCTCTTCTTGGATTTTTTGGAATACCTTGAGAAGTATAGGAGTTAGTTCTTTAAATGTTTGGTGGAATTCACTTGTGTAGCCATCTTGTCTGGGGCTCTTGTGCTTTGGGAGATTTTTGATTACTTCTTCAATTTCACTAGTTGTTATTGGTCTGTTCATGATTTCTGCTTCTTCTGGATTCAGTTTTGGTAGATTATATATTTCCAGAAATGTGTCCATTTCACCCAAGTTGTCATATTTCTTGTCATCTAGTTGTTTGTAGTAATTTCTTACAGTCCTTTGTGTTTCTGAAGTATCAATTTTGATTTTTCCTCTTTTATTTCTGATTCTGTTTATTTGGGTCCTTTCTCTCTTTTTCTTAATGAGTCTGATTAAAGGCTTGTCAATTTTGTTTATTTTTTTCAAAGAACCAGTTTCTGGAATTATTGATTCTTTGAATTGTAGTTTTAGTCTCTAAGTTATTTAATCCTGCTCTGATCTTGATGACTTCCTTCCTTCTACTTGCTATGGGTTTTGTTTGTTGTTGCTCCTCTAGTTATTGCACCTTTGTGGTTAAGTCGTTTGTATAAGCTTCTGACCTATTTAGGTAGGCCTGTATTGCTTTGAATTTCCCTCTGTGGACTGCCTTTGCTGTGTCCAATAGGTTTTGGACTGTTGTGTATGCATTGTCATTTGTTTCCAGGAACTTTTGATTTCATCTTTGATCTCGTGTTAATCCATTCATTACTTAAAAGTGTGTTATTCGGTCTCCATGAGTTAGGGTATTTTTGTTTTTTTCCCTTGAGATTGGTTTCTAGTTTCAATCCACTGTGATCTGAGAAAATGCGTACTATGATTTAAATTTTCCTGTATTTGTGGAGGCTTGTCTTGTGACCTACCATGTGGTCTATCTTTGAGAATGTTCCATGTGCATTTGAAAAGAATGTGTATTTTGCTTTTTGGGGCGGTGAAAGGTTCTGTACACATCAATTAAGTCCATTTCCTCCAGAGTATTGTTCAATGCCACAATATCCTTAGTGTTTGTTTGTCCATTGTTGATAGTATGGTATTAAAATCCCCTACTATTAGTGTGTTGCTGTCTATATCCTTCTTGAAGTCCTCCAAGATTTTCCTTATATAGTTGGGGTCTCCTAAGTTGGGTGCATATATGCTTACCAGAGTTGTATCTTCGTGATGGATTGCTCCCTTAAGTATTATGAATGTCCTTCTTTATCTCTCAATGGCCTTCAGTGTAAAATCTATTTTGTCCAAAACAAGTATTGCTACTCCAGCCTTTTTCTTCATGTCCATTTTCTTGATAAATATTTTTTCATCCCTTCACTTTCAATCTGTGTCAATCTTTTGTTCTGAGATGAGTCTCTTAAAGACAGCATACATGTGGATCATGTTTTCTTATCCATTCAGCTACCCTATGTCATTTGATTGCTGCATTTAATCCATTTACATTTAAGGTTATTATTGATTGATACTTATTTATTGCCATTTTTCCCCTTTGTACCTGTGTTCCTCTCTGTCTCTCTCTCTCTATTTCTTCATTTCTTTAAAGCAGGCCCAGTAGCATTTCTTGCTATGTTGGTTTGGTAGAGATGTATTCTTTTAGTCTTCTTTTGTCTGGGAAACTCCTTATTTCTCCTTCCATTTTGAATGAGAGCCCTGCTGGGTAGAGTATTATTGGTTGCAGGCCTTTGTTTCCCATTACTTGGAATCTTTTTTGTCATTCTCTTCTGGCTTGTGTTGTTTCTGTTGAATAATGGTTTGATAGCCTTATTGGAGTCCCCTTATGTGTTATTTGCTGTTTCTCTCTTGATGTTTTTACTATTCTCTCTTTATGTTTGAAATGTACCACTTTAATTATAATGTGTCTTGGAGTAGGCCTGTTTGGGTTCATCTTCATTGGATCTTCTGTGCTTCCTGAACTTGAGTAACATTTTCACTCAATATGTTAGGGAAGTTTTCATTCATTACTTTTTTGAACAGGTTTTTCATTCCTTGTTTCTCTTCTTCTGGTATCCCTATGATCCGAATATTATTGCATTTCATGTTGTCCTGCAGCTCTTTTAAAACCTCTTCATTCTTATTCGGCCTTTTTTCATTCTGTTGCACTGTCTTGGTATATTTTTCTACGTTGTCCTCCAACTCACTGATCTGGTCCTCTGCTTCCTCTAGCCTACTGTTGATTCCTTCTACTATATTCTTTAATTCAGAAATTGTATTCTTCATTTCCTCCTGGTTCTTACTGATAGTTCCTAAGTCCTTTTTAATGCTGGTACAGTTCTCAGTAAGTTCCTTGTAGCTTCCCTGGAGTTCTTTGTAGTTCCCATGGAGTTGTTTGTAGTTCCCCTGGTGTTGTTTGTAGTTTTCTTTGAGCTGGCTGAGCTCATTGAGCTTCTCTATCATCATTCTTTCGAATTCCATACCTGATAGTGTGTTTGCCTCTGTTTCATTTAGTGGTCTTTCTGGGGATTCCTCCTTTCTTTTTGGTCATGGACTGCTTCTTTTTCTTGTTTTTAGGTTTCATTATAATCCAATCAGACTGTGATCAGCTGCCAGGTTAAGGAAATGCTAGGCTGGAAGGATTGATTTATTTGTAATCCTATCAGTTGGTGATCCACCACCAGGATCAAATGCTGCTTGGGGTGACAGACTGATCAGTTGTAAATTAATAAATCAGCTACCAAACTCAGGCCCTGCTGGGCTAGACGGAGAGGTTCAATGGATCAGCCACCAGCTCAGGTGCCAATTATTGTATCTATGCTCAAACACAGCAGGGAGGGAGAGATTTATTTATTTATTTATTTATTTTTAATTTAATTATATTATTGTTGTATTACATCCATCCCCTTTTTTGCTCCCCTCTGTCCTCTTCCCCACCCACCCATTCCCCCCAAAAGTTAATCCCACCTTCTGTCCATGTCTATAGTTCCTTCATACTAGGTTCTTGTCTAAACTGCTCCCTTTCTTTGCTTCTTCCTCCCCCCTCCCTCTGACCACTGAAGGCCTATTCACCGTATTCATATATCTGGTTCTGTTTTATTTGTTTGTTTGTTTGGTTTGTTATTGTCCTGTAATGGGTGAGATCATATGGTATTTGTCCTTCACTGACTGGCTTATTTCACTAAGCATAATATTCTCCAGTTACATCCATGTTATTGCAAAGGTTAGGAGTTCCTTCTTTCTTTCTGCTGTGTAGTATTCCATTGTGTAAATGTAACCAAGTTTTTTGATCCAATCATCCACTGATGGGCACTGAGGCTGTTTCTAGCACTTGGCTATTATAAATAGTGCTGCTATGAACGTAGGGGTACATAGGTTCTTATGAATTGGTGTTTCAGGATTCTTTGGGTATAATCCAAGTAGTGGAATTGCTGGATCAAAAAACAGTTCCATTTTTAGTTTTTTAAAGAAACCCCATACTGTTTTCCATAGTGGCTGCACCAGCCTGCATTCTCACCAACAGTGCACTAGGGTTCCCTTTGCCCCACATCCTCGTCAACACTTGTTGTTTGTTGATTTGTTGAAGACCACCATTCTGACAAGTATGAAGTGGTATCTTATTGTGGTTTTAATTTGCATCTCCCTGATGACTAGTGATGTTGAGCATTCTTTCATATGCCTCTGGTCCCTTCATATATCTTCCTCAATGAGTTGTCTGTTCAGGTCCTTTGCCCATTTTTTAGTCGGGCTGTCTGTCTCCCTGGTGTTGAGTCGCATTAGTTCTTCATATAATTTGGAGATCAAACCTTTGTCTGAGGTATCATTGTCAATTATGTTTTCCCATACAGTTGGTTCCCTTTGAATTTTGCTGATGTTTTCTTTAGCTGAACAGAAACTTTTCAATTTGATATAGTCCCATTTGTTGATTTGTTCTTTGATATCCTTTGCCCTTGGAAAAGTATCAGTAAACATATTTCGGTGTAGGATATCAAAAAGTTTACTGCCTATATTTTTCTCTAGGACCTTTATGGTGGCACTGCATATGTCTAAGTCCTTTACCCATCTTGAGTTGATTCTGGTGTATGGTGTAAGTTGGTAGTCTAGTTTTATCTTTTTGCATAGTTCCTGTCCAGTCCTCCCAACACCATTTGTTGAAGAGACTGTTTTTACGCCATTTTATGTTCCTTCCCCCTGTGTTGAATATTAGTTGACCACAGAGTCCTGGGTTAATTTCTGGGCTCTCTATTCTATTGCAGTGATCTATATGTCTGTTCTTATTCCAGAACCAGATGGTTTTGATGACAGTAGCCTTGTAGTATTGTTTAACATCCGGTATTGTGATTTCTCCTACCTTGTTCTTCTTTCCCAAGATTGCTGTGGCTATTCGTGGGCATTTTTGGCTCTGTATAAATTTTTGAAGTATTTTTTCTATTTCTGTGAAGTCTGTCATTGGTATTTTAATTGGGATTGCTTTGAATCAATAGATTGCTTTTGGTAGTATGGACATTTTAATTATGTTAATTCTTCCCATCCATGAACATGATATATGCTTCCATTTATTTGTATCTTCCTTGGTTTCTTTCTTCATTGTTCTGTAGTTTTCTGAGTACAAGTCTTCTACCTCCTTAGTTAAGTTTATTCCTAGGTACTTTATTTTTTCTTGTTGCTATGGTAAAAGGGATTTGTTTTCTCACTTCTATTTCTGATGTTTCATTATTGGTATAAGGGAGAGATTTATTTAGATGTAAATCAGAGAGGTGTGATCAGGTGCCAGGCTCAGGCACCACTGGGTGGGGCAGATTGCTTCCAGTGGGTGGGGCTATGAAGACCCTCATATGGAAGCTGCTTGATGTGGGCGATAAGTCAGCACCAGGATCCCCCTACCACTACTTCCCCACTCCTCCAAGCCACCACTGTAAACTCTTCCCACTCTGCCCTCCCTCAGCTGGAGCCCAGGGTAGGTTGTGCCAATGTATTTTTGCTGTAGTCACCCTAGTAGTTCTCTGTCTCCAGCGCTCTCTCAGGCCAGCAAACTCTATGGCTTTCCACCCTTCTCAGCTGGATGCTGCTCAGCTCTCCACCCTGTTGCTGTAGGCTGGGACACCCAGCAGGGGGGCCAGAATTCACCCTTCTCAGGTGGAGTCCCCAGCTCCATTCCTTCTGCGGCTGCTTCCAATGGTGGCCCAGCCAGCCATCTCAAGTTTCCAGGATTCCTACCATTCATGTTGTGATGAAGCGGCCTCTTCTGTTCTGTCCTTGCTTATAGGACTTCTTTCCAGCTGGTGGTCTGTTGGCAATTCCAGCTGACTTTTTCTCCAAAAAAGTAATTCCAGTTGGGATCTGGGTGGAGATTGGTGTAGTTCCATTTCCTCCTCCACCATCTTGCCAGAACTCCTTTTATTTATTTTAGTATATAGATTCCAGGTGTTTATTTATTATCTTTTTAATTTAATTTTATTGTTGTTGTATTATATCCATCCCCTTTTTCCTCCCCTCAGTCCCCTCCCCCACCCAAAGTCAGTCCTGCTTGTTGTCCATGTCCCTTGTTCTTCCATGCTAGTTCCTTGACTAAACTGCTCCCCTTTTTTGCCTACTTCTCCCCCCTCCCCCCATATTCCTATTGGATTTATGCAAACAAATATATTTCCATGAAAATAATACTTACTCATTCAGAGTTTCCAAATTCTAGAGGGAACAGGTAGTGATAAAAATATGACTGTCTTAATATTGTTTATGAAAGTATAATTTATCTAATTGCATTAAAGAAAAAAAAAGTTTCCTTATGTCTGAAAAACAAAAAGATTAAAAATTAGCAATATTTTCAGTTAAAAAATTACAAAAACTGAAATTATCTTCAGTTCATTCTGTCCCATAATCAATTTTTGTTCATCCTGATTATTTTCCAGTATTTTTATAAATTGTTATTCCATAGCATTCTAGTAATCTACTTATTGTCATAAATATGTGATTTTTTTAACATTTTATTTATTATTATATATTTTAAAGCTTTTATTCATTATTTTTAAGAGAGAAGGGCAGGGAGGGAAGAGGAAAAGGAGAGAAACATTAATGTATGGTTGCCTTTTACTCCAGCTACAAACCTAGCTGGAGACCTGACTTGCAACCTCATCATGTGCCCTGACTGGGAATCGAACCAGCTACCTTTGGGTTCACAGGCTGATGCCTATCCACTGAGCCACCAGCAAGGGCAGAAATCTGTAATTTAGAGTAAATCAGAGACCTTCCCATGGATCTTTCTGAAGATGTAGCATATCTGTAAGTGACATGGTTATAGATCTAATCATAATGCAAATGACAGAGGAATTTCTTTTCCTGTAACAACATTTTAGGAAAGCAATTTAAAATGATAAATGAAAGTATATCAGAAGTTCATAGACTCAGAGATTTTTATATAATCACATGTGTATACATATAGAATATAATTATTACTTCTTTATTTGACAAAGCTTCCCATATACTTTAAGTATATCAAATAGGTCAAATTGGTTCAAAATTTCTTCATAAGAATAAAGAACTAATCCCTGTGGCATTCCTGGGACCCAATGCAATCACCGAAGCCAATTTTAGGTCAAGAAAAACTCTTGTCTCTTAAAATGTAAACCCTGGGAAGGTTAACCAAATGATTATATATATATATATATATATATATATATATATATATATATTTCTTAAGATTTTATTCATTATTTTGCAGAGGGAAGGTCAGGGAGGGAGGAAGAAAGGGAAACATCAATGTATGGTTAATTATATATTATTATGAAGAAATATTAAATTATTTACCCAAAATGACAATAAAAGTATCAAACATAAATACAGGCTGGCTAAGCTTTAGTTCTTACAATAAAGAATACAGGTTTTTAAGTAATCAAGTACCTGATTAACACCATATAAACGTAACTATTGTTTTTAAAAAATAATTCTTGCTTTCTAGGCAGACACAGGAAACATTATTTCCCTTTTAACTGGAAATAAAATACTGAATTAGCTAACTTTTTATATTAACATAAATTCATTATTCATTTTAACTATATAATTTCCTCTTAAGATCCCTCTTCATAAACCTTCTTCAGAGGATCCAATCAAGATAGTGGTGTAAGCAGACATGGCTCACCTCTTTGCACAACCACATCAAATCTACAACTAAAATATAGAATAAGCATCAACCAGAACTGTCAGAGATTGATTATAATGGAAGTCTTGAAGAAACCATATTCATCAAGATGGGTCAGCCCTGGCTGGTGTGGCTCAGTGGATTGAGCACTGACCTGAGAATCAAGGGATCGAGGTTCAATTCCCCATCAGGGCACATGCCTGGGTTGCAGGCCAGAGGCAACCATACATTGATGATTGATGTTTCTCTCTTTCTCCCTCCATTCTCTTCTCTCTCTAAAAATAAATAAATAAATAAAATTTAAAAAAAAAGATGGGTCAGAGAATAAGACAAAAAACAGTTGGTGTCTAACCCACATGTGATGGATAAAAATTCGAGAGAGATATCTCAGAAGCTAGGAGTCCCAGTCCCACACCAGGCACTCCAGTCCAGTGTTCCAGTACCATGAAGGTAAATTATCACAACTTATGGCTGCAAAAATCAGCAGTAATTGAGTTGGTGGGAAAAACTGCAGAAGCCCCAAGCAGTTCCTCTTAAAGAACCCCCACACAAATTCACCTACTCAGACTTACTCCCTCTGAGCTCTAGCACCACAGTAGCAACTTCAAAGGCACCAGTGGTACACAGGGAGAAGCAGAAGTGTCTGGCATCAAGGAAATCAGAGGACATTTTTCTTTTCTAAACACTCCCCACACAGAGCTGGCAAGCTGGTGCCATGTCTGTGACTCCATCAACCTGGTTAATACTGCTTGGCCCACCTTGGAGAACCCAGAGACTCCTCCCCTACACAACTTATAGGCTGACCCAAACTGCTTTTTCATATGAATGATGTGTTTTGGCTTATGCTTTATAACTTCCTAAATTCTTTCAACCACGCAACAGCTGGCCTCATGAGCCACAGTTGTTGCACAACCAGCAGCCAACTTAGATTCACAGCTTCACTTCACCTGGGAATCAAGTAGCAGCAATCTCAGAGTGCTTCACAGCTCAGGCAGAGTGCCTGGGCAAAACAAAGTCGGGGTCTGACCCTGACCTGTACCACCAAAGAGACCCCAGGGCCACTGCACTCAGTGGAGAGCTACAAACCATGTTGGAGCACCATCACCCTGCCCCGGCACAACTGATCCTTCAAGAGTGCAGAGATTTCCGTCAGTGGTCACAGCTAGTCCAGTAAGCTTAGGCTTACTGGCCTGGGTAAATCCCTTCCATTGACCTGCCAACAGCAACCAAGGCTCAACTACAAAATGAGGATGTACTCATTCCGCACAAAGGGTGCACCTCCAGTACCCAGCTTAGGTGATAAGGGAGGCTGTGCCACTGGGCCTTAAGGACACCTACTACATTAGGCCATACAAGACACAGAGTCAAAGCAGCTTCACCTAATACACAGAAACAAACACAGGGAGGCTGACGAATTGAGGAGGCAAAGACATATGGTGCAAATGAAAGAACAGAACAAAACCGCAGAGAAAGAACTAAACAAAATGGAAATAGTCAAGCTCTCAGAAGCAGATTTCTAAACACAGGTGAACAGAATGCTCGGACAAATGATAGAGTACAAACACAAAATAAAAGAAGAAGTGAAGTTTATACAACATGAAATTAAAAAAATATACATACACAGACCAACAGTGATGAAAAGAAAGCCAAGAGTTAAAGCAATGATTTAAGTCACCAAGCATGGATCCAGGAAGTTAAAAAGTGCACTTCTACACCACAGAAGGTCACACTATGAGACAGTAAGTTAAAGTAGACCAATCAAAGAAGCAGAAACAAGAGCCACCAAAATAGGGAGACAAACCCTCATTAAAAGGAAAGGAGGAATCCCCAGAAATAGTACAAAATGAAATACAGGCAAGCACACTGCCAGACATAATTCAAACTAACAATGATAGAGAAGCTCAATGAGCTCAGTGAGTTCAAAGAAAACTACAGACAACTCCAGGGGAACTACAAAGAACTCCAGGGAAGCTATATTTTTCTTAATGAGAACTATACCAGCATTAAAAAAGGACAGAGAAACCGTCAATAAGAGGAGGAAATGAAGAATACAATTTCTGAATTGAAAAACACAGTAGAAGGAATCAAAAGCAGGCTAAAGAAAGCAGAGAATTGAATCAGCAAGCTGGGGGTCAATGTAAAAAATAATTCCCAGACAGTGCAACAAGATGAAAAAAGACTGAAAAAAAAAAAATGAACAAGTTTTAATAGAGCTTCAGGACAACAGGAAACATAATAATATCCATATCATAGGGATACCAGAAGGAGAAGAAGAGGAACAAGAAATAGAAAACCTGTTTGTAAAACTAATGACAGAAAGCTTTCCTACCTTGAGGAGAGAAAAATTTACACAAGTGCAGGAAACTGAGAGGGTCTCAACGAAGATGAACCCAAATAGGCCTACTCCAAGACACATCACAATTAAAATGGCAAATTTCAACAACAAAGAATCCTAAAAGCAACAAGAGGGAAACAACATACAAGGGTCTCCAATAAGTTTATCAGTTGATTTCTCAATAGAAACACTACAAGCCAGAAGGGAATGGCAAAAAAATATTATAAGCAATGAAAAACAAAGGTCTACAACCAAGAGTACTCTACCCAGCAAGGTTCTCATTCAAAATGGAAGGTGAAATAAGGAGTTTCCCCAGACAAAAGAAGGCTAAAGGAATACATCTCCACCAAACCAGCATTGCAAGAGATGCTAAAGGGTCTGCTATGAGGAGATGAAGAAATAGAGACAGACAGGAACACAGATACAAATGAAAAAATAGATAATGATTAAGTACCTATCAATAAAAACCTTAAAGGTAAATGGATTAAATGTACCAAACAAAAGAAATAGGATAGCTGAATGGATAAGAACTAACTTCAACTTATGAATGCTTTAAAATAATCTTGTTACATCCCTGGCTGGTGGCTCAAAGGATAGGCGCTGGCCTGCAAACCCAGAGTTGCTGGTTCGATTCCCAGTCAGGGCACATAACCAAGTTGTAAGCCAGGTCTCCAGCCAGATCCATGGCTAGAGACAGGTGAAAGGCAACCAACCATACATGGATGTTTATCTCCCTTTCTTCCTCCCCTCCCTGCCCTTCTCTCTAAAAATAATAAATAAAATATATATTTTAAAATCTACAAATCGATTTTACTAAATAAGGTATAATTTTGTATTTTATTTATTAGCTACATCAATCACTGTAAGTTAAGTTTTTGTAGGTTGGAATTATTTCATAAGATGGGAAAATCATGTTACTTGCAATAGAAAAATTGACTGCAGTTAAGGAAAAAGAAAAAAGTAAGAAAATGCAGATGTATATTACATAGAAGACATGCTATCTTATTCATTGTCACAAAATATGTGCTTGTTTGTAGGAATATAATATATAGATTTTTGTTAGCAATTTGTGTTTTAAATAGCAACCAACTGGTAGTTGGTCTGTTGAGAAATTAGTCAATCTTTAGGTTAGAAAAGATGCCGAGAATGAGGACCAAGTAGGGGTGGAAGTTGCAAACTACTAAACTATATAATTCATGTATGTAGGAAATATATATTCTCATATTAGCATGTAAATTAGATATAATTCCTTTCAAATAGATAGTGGAAATGTACATTTCTGGTTATGAAGGCCCCCAAACAGGATGATTGGGAAAATGTATTAATGTTATAGTAAACTTTATTATTAAAATGTGAATGGACTGGGTCCTGGCTGGTAGCACAGTGGATAAGGTGCCAGCCTGCGAACCCAAAGGTTGCAGGTTTGATTCCCCAGCCAGGGCACATAACAAGGTTGCAAACCAGGTCTCCAGTCAGGTCTGTGGCTGGAGGCAGGTGAAAAGCAACCATACATTGATGTCTCTCTCCCTCCCTCTCTGCCTCTCTCCCTTCCCCTCTTTCTAAAAATAATGAAGTAAAATCTTTAAAAAACAAAAATGTGAATGGACCTAATCTCTACCTCAGCAGGCTCTTAAATAGTTCAGTGGTTAGTTTAGGACCACATAGGAGGTCAACCACAGTTTAAAATATAGCTAGAATGCTATTTTACAAAATTATTTAAATTCTATGTTTCCTTACTTTTTACCTAAAATTATTAAATATCATAATTTCTACTCTATGGGAACCAGCTGAGTGCTGCAAATGCCATTATTTATGAAGCCTGCAACTGTAAAACACATGTAGAGGAAAAACAGATACTATTGAAGGAAGTTAGACCTATGTGTGGCAAAAACAAACAAAAAACAAACTAGTATTTAAGATGGAATACTCCAAAAAGAATAAGTTGTAGCCCCAGCAGCTTAAAATAAAGTTGAGTTGTGTTATTGGAGGGGGTGGGATCTGATTTAGAAACAAAATTTATTTTTTACTATGTATTTGGCATTGTCTCTAGGACAACTTTCACAAAATTGAGAAAGTTAGTTCTGCAATACACCATTTCTGTGATATAGTTCATAAAAATAGCATTCCAGAGTAAAACAAGTATTAAAGAAAAAAATGCTTAATTTACAACAATATATCTAAAATACTGTCATTAAACACATAGTAATTATATAAGCTATTGGCATATTTTAAATTTTTTGTATTAACTTTTCAAAATCCAGTATGCACTTTAAATATGGTAAAAAATATATATATGTGTAAATGTATTTCTGCATGTGTTTGGTAACATTGAAATTGATATTACTTTAAAAAGTAATTCTTTAAACAATAAATAAATAAATAAAGCAATGATTTGGAACAAAAGGAAGAATAAGCATTCACCTGAGACAGAAAGAAGAAATAAGAATTGAATAAATGAAGAGAGGATTAGGAACCTCTGGAACAACTTTAAACCTACCAACACCTGAATCATTGAGGTGCCGAAAGCAGAAGGGGAAGAGCAAGAAATAGAAAACTTATTTGAAAAAATAATGAAAGAAAACTTCTCTAGTTTGGTGAAGGAAATAGACATACAAGTCCAGGAAGGATAGAGAGTCCTAAACAAGTTGGACCAAAGAGAAATACACCAAGGCATATCATAATTAAAATGTCAAAATTTAAAGATAAAGAAGGAATCTTGAAAGCAGCAATAGAAAATAAGAAAGTTACCTACAAAGGAGTCCCAATAAGACTATCACCTCAAAAGACAGTTTGCAGGCTAAAAGGGACTGGCAAGAAGTATTCAAAGTGATGGAAAGCAAGGATCCAAAACCAAGATTACTCTATCCAGCAAAGCTATCATTTAGAATGGAAGGGCAGATAAAGCATTTTCCAGTCAAGGTAAAGCCGAAGGAGTTCATTATCACCAAGCCATTATTGCATGAAATGTTAAAGGGACACATATAAGGAAAAGAAGATCAAAACTATGAACTTTAAAATGACAACAAACTCACAACTATCAACAACTGAATCTTTTAAAAAATAGAAGAAAAAAAAAAAAAGAAAACAAAAACAAAGCAAACAGCCAGAACAAGAACAGAATCATAAGTCTGTGAATCATTTAGAGGGTTATCATCTGGGAGGGCAAAGGGAGAGAAGAGGGAAATGGCACAGTAATTAAGATGCATAATTTGAAGGAACAAAATAGACAGAGGGTTGCTAAGAACAGTATAGGGAAAGGGTGAAGCCAAAGAACTTACATGCATGACCCATGGACATGAACTAAAAGGGAGGATTGCTGGAAGTAAGGGGGTGTACCAGGTGGAGGGAAGATGGCAAAAGGGAAAAATTAGGACAACTGTAACAGCATAATCAATAAAGTATTCTTTAAAAAATAAACATTCTTCAATTTGCACATTGTGTGATGCATGTAGTCTTTACAAATTACATAGTGCCTTTCTGTTTGCTTTTTTAATTCATTCAGAAATAACAAATTTTAAAACAAATTATCTTCATTTTCTTTAACAAGTGCTTTCATATTTTATACATTCTATTACCAAACTATACAATTTCTTTCTAGCTTAATTAGAACTCTTAATTCTTAGAAATCTTCACTTGTAGTGACAGTTAAAAGTAAGTAATCATCATTCTTTAGATTTACACTTATATAAATACATTTCATAACTTTTAGAAACAGATTCTTCCATTGGGTAACATACATTTTAAAGAGACATACTTCAATTAAGTACAAAATATATTAATTGACAAGTCCAAATCCATTTTTTGCAATAAGAAGCCAAAGTAGGCAAACTAGGATCAATTAATGTTACAGTAATCTGGTATTTCAAAATATCTAGATATTTAATGATTTTAAGTATATTTCATTGATTGTGCTATTACAGTTGTCCCAATTATTCACAGTACTTTCCTTTCCCTCTAGTAATCCCACCCCACTTAGTTCATGTCCATGGGTCATGCATGTAAGTTCTTTGGCTTTAACCTTTCCTATATTATTCTTAACATCTCCCTGTCTATTTTGTGCCTACCAATTATGCTTCTTATTCCCTGTACCATTTCACCATTTCTCTCCATTCCCTTTCCTAGCTGATAACTCACTAAACAATCTCCATACCTATGATTCTGCTCCTATTCTGTTTGTTTCCTCAGTTTGTCTTTGTTTCTATTTTTTAGGTTCTTTTGCTGATTGTGTTTGTTGTCATTTTAATGTTTATAATTTTGATCTTCTTTTTCTTAACTAAGTGCTTTTAACATTTCATATAATAATAGCTTGGTGATTTTGAACTCCTTTGGCTTTACCTTGTCTGGGAAGCACTTTATCTGACCTTCCATGCTAAATGCTAGTTCTGCTGGATAGAGTAATCTTGGTTGTAGGTCCTTCCTACCTGCCTAAATGAGTATTACTTCTTTATATCTTTGTTGTACTTCTATGCAGTTCAATTTTCTGGTAGTTCCAGTTGTTTTTTGGCTTTGAGGTTGCTGCAATTCTTCTTATGATTATGGAAGAAGGTAAAGCATATCTACCTATGCCTCCATCTTGTCCAGCAGTCTTAATATTTAATAATTTTTATCTTTAACCCAACAAAACTCCAAAAATCCACGTCACCCAAGACTTTGGGAAAACAAATATATATCTACATCCTTATTATTGAATACTCTTATCAAAAACTTTTTATTTTAGTTACATCTATCTAAGTTCTTACAAATTTGAGATTTTTTAAGTCAATTATTACCAAGTCATTTTCTTGAAAAATGCCAAAGATAACATGAACTTATTCTTGCAAACCAGGCAAAACAAATAAATATTTTACATTAATAACTTTAAAAGACATCAATTAAACTTAAGCCAACCTTAATATCAAATATTTTTCCAGACCACATGATCCTGAAAAAAACATTTAAAATAGTTCTTATATATTTTTTTATTATACATTTAAACAGTACTAATACCCTTAGGGAAGACAATATTTTTTTCTGTACTTGACAACTTTAAGGAGGTTGTAGAAAAGGCAGAGTAGATAACAGGCTTGGTCGATTTTAGTCACTTAAGTTTAAAAATGCCCTTTTTTTTTTTTTTCACATGGAGGTGGGGCAGTCACCCCTGCTGTTTTCACAACCTGCACAGAGTTTAGGTAGTGGTATTAATTGTCTTATTGTTCCCAGAACTTGAGCATATCCCAGGCCTCTAGGAGGAGCATTCAGAGGGTTTAACTTACCCCCTGATTTGGAGTTTACAGTCTAAGAGGGGAGTGATATCTTTTCCTCTCTTTGCACCATCAATTTTATTATTTTCTAAATAGAATCCTTATGATTCAACAACATGAAAGCTTGCATATAAGATCTTATTCCATTTACCAAACCTTTGACAAAACAATTCTAGTTAGCCATTGACTTATAGCTGTAAGTTGATCAGTCAGCTAAAATCAAACCTAATGGATTCTCTGATAGGACTGAGGCTGAGCTTTCCATTTCTAAACAGAAACAAAACAATACCTAAAGCAAAGACAAACCTCAAACAAATGAATACTCTCCAATTAGATCCTTTAAAAGGAGGAACCGGGACATTAATATGAATAATCTTTATAAGTTTTAAATGACAAAATGTCCAGATTACAAAAACAGAGACTTCCCTGTGCGAACATAAAAACAAAGAGTGAGACAAGTTCTTAAATGGTAAGACAGCAAGCAAAGAACAACCATAGCTAAAGTTTCACTTCAGAAAAACAAGATCTCTTGTAGAGTTCCCAAATAAAACAGACAAATGAGAGCTTTCAAACAGGACAAATATTCCAAATCCCAAAATCCATAAACCAGAACACCAAAAGTCATCTCCGAATGTCACACCGGAAAACTGGGATTTTTTTCCTTAGTCGCTGAGCTGTGTGTACTGCTATGAGGTACCTTTGAAACATCTGTGATTCTAATAGTATCCCAGATGGTTCCAATAGAATCCCAGATGGTTCAAAGAACTCAGATGGGGATGTGGAGGGCTCCCAGTCGTGCACATCAGGGACTTTACCCAGTTTGGGCTCCTTAGCCCACCAATAACCTGTTTCCTTTCACCAGCAAGGTTTTCAAAGGTGGATGATGCTTTGACAGGGATAGCAGGATGAATCCCTAAGACAAAGAACTCTGCAGCTGCTGGGAAATACTACAATCGTTGCCATGGGATCAACCTGCCACTAGTGCTGGGACTCAGGCCAGGTCATCCAGGCCTTACTAGGGGTCTGCATTGTCCCATCTGGGTCACCAAAAACTGTAACCAAACATAGGTCAGGGTACCTGTGTCAGGGGAAGGGAGTCTCCTATCTATACATGGTTGGCCTTCCAATGGGGTCAGCCATGGGATCAACCTTGGAGTTAATCTTATCTCAGGAACCTCTGGAACAATGGGCTTTGGAGCTGATTTAACAACTTTGAGCAGGTTGATATCACCCGCTATGTAACCCTTTGGTATAGAGCCTCCTTTGTCCCAATGTGTATATAAGACTGCCCTTGCTGTAAACTCAGCACACATGCACTGCAGTTATGGGAGAGTGGAAAACCATGTGTGGAAATGCCAGCATTCTCCAGCACCCAGCCACTGCAGGAGCAGGAGAGTGGGTAGGGAAATGATTGTACTCTTTGCAATTGTTAACCTTGCCGCTGCCAATAAAGCATGCAAAACCTCCTAAAGGCTCCTCACAGGTTCTTCACCCCCAGGCTGGTGTCCTCCCCACTGTCATTATTTGGTGGTCTCAAGCCCAACAAGAATGGCCATTTCACAAGCCAATATTTGAAAGGCAGGTGCTGATATAAAGGAAAGTGGTTTATTCAGGTGCCGGCAACCTGGAAGATGAGGGACTCTCGTCTCAAAGCCCATCTTCAACATCTAGTGTGTCTTGGCTAATTTATATGTGGGAACCATGAAAGAAGGGCAAATAAGTAATTTCTGTCAATGTTCAGTTTCTTGGGTGTTGAATGGAAACTCCTGTGTGTGTCATCATGTAGTTTCATTGCTCTATCCACACTTTTACTGCTAATATTTGGGAACAGGATATGCAGGCAGAGTTTCTGCAGACTCTGAGATGAGTCACTGATGCTTGCCCAATTTTTTGTGGTTAGACTTATTCCTTGGTTAAGTAAGAGCTGCAACAGCTGATGTCTATGAAATACATTTAAGGAAACTTTTAATACATGAATCTTCAATGAGTTTATTAGTATAGCCTATTCTATAATGACTACCTGATTAGTATATTATATTTACTTTAATCACTGCTACAGGAGTATAAAAACTTGCTAATTTTTGGAAGGAAAATTATAATATCTATTAAAATATTTAATGTTTATATCTTTTAACTAACAATTTTACTTTTAAGAATTAATTCAGTTCTGTCTGTGTAGCTCAGTTGGTTGGAGCATTGTCCTGATACACCAAACCTGGGGTTTGATCTCCAGTTAGGGCATATACAGAATCAACTAATAAATGCATAAATAAGTAGAATAACAAATTGCTGTCTTTCTCTCTTCACTCTCTTCCTGCCTCTCTAAAATTACTTTTAAAATAATAAGAAAAATAATACAATTCAAAACTCAAACAAATATGTGGAAAAAATGAATATTTTTGTAGTATGATATATAACAGTTAAAAAATTAGGAACTATTTAATTTTTAAGGTAGAAAATTATTTACCAATACCTAACTTTTACATATTAAATAATTTTAACAACTTTTCATACTGTAAAAATTTTTAACAAATTTTTATTTCTATTTTCCTTTTTTACTATTTCTTTTTATTATAGTCTTTTCCTTTTTATTATTTTCCTATTTATTTTCCAATCTACATTTGTATATTGTCTGATCAGTGTACATGCACAAGAATCTCTCCATGTTTTCTATCAATTGAATTGTTCCTAATTTTGTATTTTCCACGCAGTTAAAAAAGAACAACACTATTATTACAATGGCATGGTTCTTCAAAACTTTCTGTTTGAAGCAGTATAGATCTTCCCATTGCTGCAGTACTTTAATACCACTTATTTTAATGCTGGTTATTTTTCAAAATAATGAACCATTTTCTTCTTTGCCACCCTTAAATACTGGCTTCCAATGACTCCCTCAGGTTGTTCCTGTGCTTTTCTAATGATGACTATCAGCGCAAACATTACCTAGAGTAGCAGGGAAAAACAAATTATTATTTTCTTGTAGTTCTAAATTTTGCATGTTTAAATTCATAGCACAAGTACAAACAATACATTTTTCAGCCATATTTTTTCTTAAATGCTTCACGTTGGAATCACTGAATTCATAGAATGTAATCTCTTAAGATGATGACTGCATCTCCGCTGCATTGTTATCGATAAAGTGCAATGAAATATGCTGTTACAAAGACATCCAAGACATTGCCAAATATTTTTTTTAATGTTGTCAAACTAGATATGTTCTATGCAGCAATTTTTGTTAAGAAATTATTTATATGTTTGGATACACACACACACATATACAAATCAGAAGTAATGTACATCTAACCCTTAATAGCAGTTGTTTCTAAATATTAAAATTATGAAAGACATTTTGGGATAAAGTTGAGGTATAGAAATTGAGAGCATAAACTAAAAGAACTAATCAAGAATGGTAAAAACAAAGCCAAGGACAGAGGCACCACCCTAGTATAACTAAATAAAAACTGAAGAGACCTACATTAGCACTGTGTTTTCCTTCACTCTGTGCCATTCCTGGCCTTCAACATGTCCACCTTTCTCTGCTTCCCTGTCCAGATGTTCCTTGAAAAGGTAAGCCTGTGGACTTTTATTATCTGCAGGCAATGAGAGGTACTTAGGGAAACTGGAGCACAGGAAGAGAAAAGTCAGGTTATCCTTACTCTTCCTTCTCGTTTTGATGTTGTGATATATCATATTTTAAAACATCCAAGTGCTGGCTGTGTAGCTCATTTGGTTAGAGCATCATCCTGATAAACCAAGGTTTTGGGTTTGATCCCCCGATCAGGGCACATACAAGAAGCAACTAATGAATGAATAAATAAGTAGAACAACAAATCTCAGTCTCTCTCTCTCTCCTCCCCTTACTTTCTCTAAAATCAATAAATAAACATTTTTTTAAATTCAGCCAGTTAGAAGAGATTTTATTCTAAAGAATTACTCCAAGGGATGGTGAAGGGAAATTTGCAATATGATAAGGCCTGCACGTGCCTACAGATTTAGGCAAAAAATGGGTTTTCGTTTTTATAAAAGAATAAACAAAGTTAAAAAACCTGGGTGTGTGGGATCAGGGTGAAAGGGAGGCTTAATCAGATATAGATCAGAAACTGTTTTACTCAGAAGCCAGCCTGTTCTCAGGAGTGCCATCTACCGACTCAGGCTGTGGGTGAGCCAAAGTTCAGGCATCTGGGGGCAGAATAGAAGCTTAACCAAAGTTCAACTAATGCATTTTGTTCTCATTGATCAATGGGGACAAGCAGCTCAGCTAATCATTTATGAGGCCAAGAATGAGAACTGGAGGGTCTGTGTCAGGCTTTGTCATACATAGTAGGTAGACAAAGGAGGCATCTGGCTCTTATCTAGGTCAGAACACAAAGTGTGGGAGTTCTCTTAACCTTGTCTGTTTCTCAGGATCCCAGTGCCTGGGTAAAGGTCAAGATCTTGGGTTCTTTCGCAGCTCCTGCATCTCTGCAACCAGCACTTTGGGGCGTGGGGGGAGGGCTCCTCCACAAATGCAGGTCACCATGGCTCTAGTCACACTTCCTCACATTGCCTCCTCATTTCTAAAAATGGGGGCTTTCCTCAATTGCTGGTCTCTGGGCACCTCCACATCCCTGTCAGCTCTTAATTCTCTCTGTAACTGTCCCTCATGAAGGTCTTGTCATTTTTTTCTGGGTTTAATTTTATGTCCTACTCTGGCCTGAAGGTTTGTAACAAGCGCTTACAAAGTTGATACTACTCCCCATTTTTTCGACATAAAGTTTCTTTTGGATAGGATGGCAAACAAATAAGGCAGAGGTTGAGGTGCTAATATAGAGAAGAAATTGAAAATGGAAAACTTTCTAAAGTCTCATAATCATAGCATGGTTATGAAGGACACTAACAATCAGGATTATAATAATTAATTAATTAATAGGGTAGGAGCCCTCAGGGTTCCATAGTCAGGGATGGCATGGTCTTGTTGATGAGTGCATCTCCAAGGTCAAGACCAAAGGAAGGGAGAAATCTTCCTCTGTTCCATCCCTTAGCTAAAGGGAAAAAGCCTTCCTTTTCCTTGTTTTGCATCATGCCTCCCTTCTTGTTTCCAGGAAAGTCTTCATAACTTTTCTGAACAACAAAAATCTCTATCAACTTAGGTCCTCAAACCCAGCTGTTAATAGGGCAAATGTGGAAATAAACAAATTCAGAAAATTTGTTCTCAAGATAATACCCTGACTTACATGGCTATTATTTTCTGAAACAACAATTTGAAACATCAAGAGTAAAGTATTTTCATAGTTTATTTTCCTCTGCATCTCTTTAGGAACAAATCCCCAGATCCTAGATAACAAGACATCTTGGGTGATCTACACTTTGGTATTTTATTCACTACAGCAAAAGAGAAGCTCACTAAATAATTCTTAAATATTATGGTCATTATATATCCAAGCAAAGCACAGCATCTGAATTAAAAACATGTTGGCTACAATTATAATATAAATATTCAGAAACACCTCAACCACAGTAAGATGCAAGGTACAAGAACTTCATCCTCACATGTGATGATATATGCACTTTGTTGTGACCAATCAAGACCTCATAGGAAGGTGCAACACTAACACACAACAGAATTGCAATTTTGCTTACATAGCCATCATTTGCATTTACAGAACTACCTTAGCTAAGGTCTGTGTGATGTTTTTGTATTGACACAGCATCCATAAACTAACAAGATCACCATCACCTCAGAGATACGAAACAGTTCCACAATAAAACCCATGAGACCTAACATCAAGTTGCAAGGCACTTCAGGAAGCTTGAAAATTAGATAGGTTTGTGGCCTTTGAACACAAAGCCTCAGAGGCAACTTGCAGAGTGTATTTCTTTCTTGGAAAGTTTTTGCATTCAAAGGGAACACAAGATTCATAATTCCCCACTTTATAGTTTCATAGTTTTATGCAACAGGGAACAGGAATATATTAACAAAGCAATAGAAGTTAAGTTTATTAAGTTTTATAGTTGTGGCAAATAGTTTCTGAATCTTTAGATGAACTTTAATCACTGAAAACAAGGCAGAAAATAGTGTTTGCTTTGATACAAAAAAGAAATCTATGTAAAGCCAGAAAATAAGCATGGATCAGGAATATTATTTGTCTGAACTCTGAAAATTTCAATCACCTCAAAAATTATGTCCCCTTGATGCCAAACAGAGGTCAAGTGGCAACATCCAATTCCAGAAACCTCCTCCAGCTTAAAATGCCATCAATACATGATTTCCCCAAGCCTCTTTACTTGCTAGAAACCAACATATTTTATCAAGTTGAACTATTAATGGACTTTTGGCAGGTTTGTGGTAAGAGATGTACTTCCAGGTCTGCAAATACAATAAAGCAGCCTCAAGTATGGGATCATGTGGATCACCAGGGTCGGGGACTGTGGGTTTATAAATAACCTCAATATCAAAACATCAGTTTCCAAATTATTCCTGGTTGGATACTGACATGGAACATGTCACCTCACTTAAGACCCAGGTTATCATGGTTGTCTATTGCAGTGTGACAAAACACTCAAAATCAAATGGGACTACATCAAACTAAAACGTATCTGCTCAGCCAAAGAAAGTTTCTAGAAAATAAAAAGGGAACCAACCATATGGGAAAACATATTCACCAATGACACCTCAGACAAGGATTTGATCTCCAAAATATAGAAAAAGCTCAACACCAGGGAGACAAACAACCAAATTAAAAAACAGGCAAAGGACCTGAACATACACTTCTCCAAGAAAGACATACAAAGGGCCCACAGGCACATGAAAGAATGTTCGACATCAGAGAGATGCATATTAAAACCACAATAAGATACCACCTCACACCTGTCAGAATGGCCATCATCAACAAATCAACAAATAACAAGTGTTGGCAAGGATGTGGAGAAAAGGGAACCCTGGTTCACTGTTGGTGGGAATGCAGGCTGATGTAGCCACTATAGAAGACAGTATGGAATTTCCTCAAAAAACTTAGACTAGAACTGCCTTATGACTCAGGGATTCCACTACTAGGATTATACCCAAAGAATCCTGAAACATGAATTCAGAAGAACTTATGCACCCCTATGTTCATAGCAGCGCTATTTACAATTGCCAAGTGCTGGAAATAACCTAAGTGCCCTTCAGTGGATGAATGGATCAGAAAACTTTGGTACATTTACACAATGGAGTTCTATGCAGCAGAAAGAAAGAAAGAGCTCCTACCATTTATGATAGCATGGATGGAACTAGAGAGTATCATGCATAGTGAGATAAGCTAGGCAGCAAAAATTAAATACTACATGTTCTCACTTAATACAGGAGACTAATGAACAAACAAACAAACAAAACAGAACCAAAGACATGAATACAGGGAACACATGTGTAGAAGGGAGGGGTAGGGGAGGGGGAGAAGGAGGCAAGAAAGGGGAGCAGTTTAGTCAAGGAACTAGCATTGATGACCCATGGACACAAACAACACATGGGATTGAATGTTGGGAGGATAAGGAGGGTGGGGAAGGGGAGAGCAGAGTGGGGAAAATTAGATAAATGTAATATAACAACAATAAATGAATAAATAACTATTTATTTGTTAAAAAAAAAAAAGGTACAACATCACCAAAGGGGGAAAAATCACTCTAAATCAGTTGCTTAAAACAAAGACTGTCCTTTATTTTGTTCTATTGGGAGGTTGACAGGGCTCAGCAAGGCAGTTCTGACTCAAAGTCTCTGATCCAATTTATTAAGGTGCCCAGGGCTTGAGTCACCCCAAGTTTTCTTCACTCACATGGTCAAAATGAAGACTCAATCATCTAGGGGCTGAGGTAGCTTGGGCTCCTTCAGTGTCACTCCCTGTCAAGCTACGAGTACTTTTCACAGGAGGGCCTCAGAAGCACCTGCTTCCTCCTAGACTGAGGGTCCTAAGACAAAGTGGCAGGAGCTGTATGATCTTCACTAAGCTTCCTCTGGAAGTCATGCAGCATCACCACCATAGAACTCTGCCCTGGAGCCACCCCAAAGGTCTGCTCAGGTTTAAGGAGAGAAGGTCCTAGCCTCTACTCATGGTAGTATTTCAGAGAGCTCACTCACCCTGTTACTGGACAGGGGCCTGGCCCTGAGTGAGTCTGTCTAGGGTCAGCTTTAGTGTGTGGGGTCTTGACTTCATGTTGGAAAAATTTCACATTAGTCAAGGTGACTATAAGGATACATTTATTAAAGCTGGGGACAAGAAGGACTTAGAATAGAGAAATCAACAGGGGAGTCTAAGCTGGGCCACTTTAGCCCGCTGGGAAATCAGAGAAAAGGGGGCTTTAGGAACAGGTTCAGGGGATTAACCTGGGACAAGCTGCCTTAGAGTTTAGGAGACACCTGACTGTGAAGAAAGAAATGTGTGTGATGGAAGAGGTAGAAGATGCACGGGATGGGGGAGAAAGAGAAGAAAGAAAAAGGAATGGCTCTGGCTGCTCCCCAGATGGAGAGTGCTAGCTCTGGGTCCTTTGTGGGAATCTTAGGGGAGGTCTCAGGGGAGGGTTTCAGCAGAGTATTATCAGTTCTCCAGGTGTGCGCTTTCAGGGTCACGGTCTTCGATGATTGGTCAGTGACAGGGCAGGGGTGTTTAGTCATTGCAGTCAGTTCTGGAACCACCTACCTGGTTTTGCTGCTTTTCTGGGTCTAGAGCTGAAATAAAACTGGGCCTAGAAGTTATCTCCAGAGGAAAGGCCGGGGAGGAGTGGTTACCATTGGGGCAAGGTCCTTGATTTTCCAGTTTTGCTCCCTGCCAAGTACTCAGGGTCTTCTCCCACTGGTGACAACATGCTCCTGGCTGTAAATCACTCACCCATTGTGTTCAGCTGCCTGTCTCAGTTTCCCTATTCCCCTTGCCAAGGAATTTTTCTAGCTTCTTACTATCCTGTCTCAAGCTTTGAGTTGAGACTTCCACCATAGCTTTCAGGAAAACTCATAAGATGCAAAACAAAACAAAATCCACATAGTCTAGCAGGAAATATATTCTCAAACACCGAGCATATTTAGTGCTTTCTTGACAGTGAAGCACCCATAGATATATCTCAAAAGTGGACAATGCAAACTAAAGACATAGCCAAGAACACAAAAGAAAAAAGGCACCACAAGACACTGTTTTAGCTAGTTCTACCTAAGAGTTTAATTGATACCCATAGGATGAGGAGACAAGTTTTAATATAAGATTCAAGAGGCAATTATGCCATTAATTATGCATAATTTTCTTCAAGTATTTGTACATGATTTAGCTTTTAAAAACCATTCTGTAGGTCTGTGAGTTTCATCCCAGAACATAAATTCAGTTCTCCTCAACTAAATCCTTTTTTATAAACCCCAAGTTAAAAGAATCTTGTTGGATATCACAATAAAAAGTTACTTCAACTTCTAACACCGTCTCAAATTAAAAAACCAAAGTAGGGCCCCCAGTTCATAGAGAATGGGGCTAAATTTGAGACTGGCCCTATTTGTAAATGTCACCTCTTTTATCAGCACATAGGATTACAGGGAAGAAGAAACTCAAACAAACTTACATATTTTTTTTAAAGTCTTTAATGAATATCCAAGATATTAATGCCACACACTGGTCACTAATTCTTTTTTTAAATTCTTTTTTAAAATATTTTATTTATTATTTTTACAGAGAGGGGAAGGGAGAGAGGCAGAGAAGGAGAAAGACATCAATGTATAGTTGCCTTTCACCTGCCTCCAGCTAAGGACATGGCTGGAGACCTGGCTTGCAATCTGGTTATGCATGCCCTGGCTGGGAATCAAACCAGTCATTAATTCTTTTAGCTATTTAATATCAGCTATTACCTTCAAAAAAGTTCTGATTGATAAATAATGCCAAAATAAAAAAAAATGAAATGTAATTCACAGTTATATTATCACTTGTGTATGAATAGAAATTGGTCAAAATAATCGCTGTTAAGCAACTTCTAAATAAATCAGTTTGAGAGATTTTATAATTGTATAAGCTTATTTAATGTAAAAATGAGATCACTAGCCAAAAAAACTGATGCTGAAATGTTAAGGCCAGGTGAATGCTGTTCTTCATTATAGAAATTTTGTTCTGTATTAAACAGTGAACCTGTTCAATGCTTTCATTAACCATTTCTGTCTGATTTTATAATTAAAAGAATGAAACTATTCATATTACTTTATATCAACTTGGCCAGAGAATGTCACTCTTTTAGCAAAGATTAAAATGTGTTTGATTGCTGGTCTTGCATTAGGCTATAATTTAATACAAATGCATGAATAGCATATCATTTGAAAATTGTTCTGATGCATTGAAGTTAACGATCTAATCACACTTTTGTCATTATTGCAAAGAACTAATGTCAGGTAATAGAATTAAATTCAAATAGAAATGCTCATATATTTAATGGCTGATTTGGAAGAATAAGGTTTAAAATTCGTAATTTATTTAACAAAGAACTATTGAGTATGTTCATGAATACAACAATTTTAATCTGAGAAATGCTTGAGAGTTTTAAACACTGAAAATTTTAGAAGCACACACTGAAAAAAAAAAAAAAAAAAAAA
>PVIW01006953.1:38266-79372 GCA_004026585.1 Noctilio leporinus | reverse complement strand
CACTGCTTATGTTTAAATCCTTTATCCATCTTGAGTTTATTTTGGTGTATGGTGTAAGTTGGTGGTCTAGTTTTATCTTTTTGCATGTTGCTGTCCAGTTCTCCCAACACCATTTGTTGAAGAGACTGTTTTCACTCCATTGGATGTTCCTTCCCCCTTTGTCAAATATGAGTTGACCATAGAGTCCTGGGTTAATTTCCGGGCTCTCTATTCTGTTCCATTGTCTATATGTCTATTCTTAAGGCATGTGATTTTTTGTATTTCATTTTGAAACACTGGAAAACGGACTTTTGTTTGTTGGTTGGTCTCCTTGCTCAGGATCCTCTGAGGGCACAGGATTCCCTGAACCTCTTCTCTGGGTGTGGCTGGCCCGGCCTTTGCCCTCCTGCCACATGCTTCCAGGTTACTGCCCCCACCCGGCTCCCCAGTCAGCAGGATGCCCTGCGAAGGACGGGTGCCCGATCGACGCTGATTGAATGAAAGGCTAATGACATGAATCTGAACCAACGAGGTGTGATGAACACTGACATGCAACCAGGTCCCCAAAAAGCTAGAAAGTCAACAGCAGGATGAAATCAGCTCCCTCTTGGGTTTTTCAATGCCAGGAATTTCAAAAACCCAAAGGGAACCCATTTGACAAGTGAGAACACCAAGGTCCAGAGAGGGTAAGACACTTGTTCTGGGTGACCCAACGGGCCACGGGCAGATTCAGGGCTCAGCTGCGGCTGATGTAGCATTTTCTCCACCTTACCCAGCTGCCTCAACTTGCAAGTCATACTTTGACCATGGGGATTAACAAACGTATCTTTCTGTCCTGTAACGGGGTTGGCATCCCTTCTCTTTTCTCTGGAATGTTCTTCCTCCTTTTTCCCTCATGACAACTTGCATCTGTGACCAGCCAAGGCCGAAGCCCCCTGGTCAGGCACTGTCAGCTTACTGCAGCCTTCATCTGCGCCATTTATCCCACCTCATTTTATTCCATTTCTATCATGAACCTTCCACCTGCCGACATTTTTTTTTTTTTTTCTGCTGAAAAAGTTAGGACTCAATAGAGTTCAAGGACATCTCATAGGTGGGGAACCTAAACCCAGGTGGTTGACTGGACCTCAGTTTCTCAGCCTGGGCACCATTGACATTTGGGGCTAGATTCCTCTTTCTTGTGGGGGCTGCCCCGTTCATTGCAGGATGTCAAGAAGCATCTTCCCTGTAGTGACACCTAATATGTCACCAGACATTGCCAAATGTCCCCTGGGCCCAAAATCACACCCACCCACCCCTTGTTGAAAACCATTGCTCCATGTGATGGCACCTCTGACGCTAACGCACACAATGTGACTTAACATGGACCCACAAGAGGGGACCTTGCTAAGAACACAGATCCTCCTTTGTTTCCCAGTAGTATAAAGAGGCGCCGCGTTCCTTAGCTTACGAATGCAGCCAGAATGCCTGGGTCACATCCTGGCTCAACACCTAACCAGCTGGTGACTTTGGACAAGTCACTTAATCTGTCAAAGAAGGATGATGATAAACGTGCAAAGACTACTTACTGTAGGGGGTTGGAAGGTGCTGCCCCAAACTACGGCACATTGTGTAAGGATTCCTGTGAGCTGAAGGCAATTGAAAAACAGAGATGCCCCCACCACCCCGCAAAAGACTTTGCTCTCCCGCATTTGCCTACAAGCAGGGCATAAACTTCCCTTCTAAAGACATCTCCCTGCCCTCTCTCAGACCTGGATGGGCAGAACGGGAGGCCACTCTAGCCTCGTATCAGCCCAAAGATGGCATGTAACAAACTGAATAACACAACCCTCACCTTCTACCAGCTTCCTCCGCGTATTTATCTTTCCTGTTTTCGCCCAGGGAAAGTCTAACCCCCCTTTCCCTTCCTTTTGTCACTTCTCCACAAATGCATTATTCTCCTTATTCTTCATCACACTGGTATGGAAGCTCTCAGGCCTCACCAGTTTCTTTCCACAAAGGAGATCCTCACTTCTTACTAGAAAGCTCCCTGGGCCGTGTAAAAATGCTTATTATCTACTAAAATGCGTTGGATTTTCTCCCGCTAATCTTTCTTTTGTCCCTTTCATTCCCGGGACCAAGGAAGCAGAAAGTAAGGGGTAGAGAAGGGGTTTTTTTTGTTTTGTTTTGTTTTGTTTGTGTTTGTATTTTTTCCTTTGCAGCACAAAAGACAAAGTTGTCCCTGACAGTAAGGGCTCACCTGGGGGACAGTAAAATCTGATGCTTTGTTTCCCGATTGCCTCTCTAACCTCCCCAAACAGGCGCCCACCAGCTCCGACCCACCCCCAGCGTGCTGGGCTCCCCTCCCGGGCCGAAGGCTCTGTCCTGACCAGCGAGCACTGTGCGTTCACTCAGCATGGACTTACAGACCCGGTCTGTCTCACCCAAGCAGGACCACCGCCTACCACAACTTCTAACATGTAAAAACCCCCATTCTCTCCCACCAGTGCGTCCTGTGCATTTTCTCACCATTGACGGCCTCTAAGAATGACGTAAAGACATTCTGAGTTCCTTCTACTGGTCACCAGACTGGCCCTTGTCCGGCCTTTGGCACAGTGCGCAGTGAACATCAGCAAAAACTGCCATGACGCTTTGTAGCCCAACACAGGCACCCTTCCTGGTGTCTCTTCTCTGACTGGACAGTCCAACCCTCTTAGCAGCACGGAGTCAGCAGAAAGCCACACTTGACCCATCGTATTGCCAGCGGGAAGATGCACTGCTGAAGCCAACACCTCGGGGGGTGGGGGCACACGGGCAGGGAAGAAAGGCTCACCCAGGACTCCGCTGTGAAGTGATCCTGGTGCCCTTACTCTCTGACAGCAAACAAGGGCGAAACTGTCACCGGGAAAAAGACTGCATGTAACTCTCTCCCCTGCAGACCCCATCATGTACCAGGTGGCTCCAGGGTCTACCTCTCCCCTGTAGGCAGGGGTGTTGGCGAATTCAAGCCATCCCCATGTAAAGCATCAGGGAGAGGGACCCCTGTCCCCGTGGCAGTGGTGCCCAGGCACCTGTCCCCAGGAAATAGTGGGAAGCCTTCTGGGTCAGGTACCCAAACCCTGGCTGGGCTCCTAGGATTGCAAAAGTCCTCAGGTGACCTGTGCTCTTGCCTGAGTTCTAAAAGGAGAGGCAAGAGAGTTGGCCAGTGTGCCAAGTGCCACCTGGGTAAGAAAGAAAACTAACCCTGGATGGGAGGCACTCTCCCACCCCATTCTCTTCCCTCCCGTCTCTGTTATTGGCCGGCCCGTCTCCAGTTAAGAAACCTGCTTCATAGATACTTCTTGCACGAACCACGTTTGTCTGCGTGCGTGCGGGTTCTGATGCTTTGACATCTGGCCCTGAGGGGACTGTCCCTGCCGGTGTTTGCCAATGCCTCCGTGGAGATCATCAATAATGTGCCTGTAAGTAGGTGCGGCTGCTGTCCAAGTACAAACCAACTGACCCAGAGCCCACAGCTCCAAACACCGCCTCTTTCCGTCCTTCCTACTCCGGGCCACCAGCCCCCTCCTTTCATCACCCCGAGCCACTGAAATTACTCCAACTCGCCAACCCGACACCTGTGTCACCTCCCTTGCCTGTCCCCTCCCGGCGGACCCTGGAGGGACCTGCAGACTGGCAGCCAAACACCAAAGGGGAGTGTGGTGGCCGCTCACCCCGTTTCGAAACTGAAGGCAGTCCGCAGCACACCTTCACACCCTCGCTGCAGGACTGGCTCAGCCACGCTGGCGCAGGAGGTAGGTGACATGCTGCCTCCACCAGAACAGTTACCGAAGTCTGTAACGCACAGACAGAGATCCTGATCATGGCATTCCGCCAAACGGCACTCTGATGACCAGCACCACACGGACGGCCCTGTGCTGATTGGGTCCTAAAAGCAGAAAGTAGCAGATTCTGTCGATGCTGTATTAATCACGGTCCCACCGGGGCAGAGACACAATGAACAAAAGATACCGTGAACAGCCACTTGGCTTCTCCTAGGTCACGACCCAGATACAAAACTGCCTGACTGCTACCAAGGGAAGCTGCTGGCCACTGGACCCAGGGGCTGGAGAAGTTCCACGCTGCAGGAGCCCAGTCCTAGAGAAATCACAAATTGCAGGGGTCCAGCCAGAAGTACGCACCAGGACCAGGAAGGTAACCCTGTCCTTCTCCAATGCTCCTCCAGAAGCCTTTATTGACAAATTTTATACTGTTCCCAGTGGCGAAGGAGAGATGCATCAGGAGCACGTTAAGAACTATAAAGCAGACCTGAGGGTCTTTCCTCAAAAACTACCACGTTACCCGGCCCAGTCCCACGGATACATGTCAGAAAGCACAAGACCCTTTGCTTGGATTCGAAGATGAAGCAAACTGGATGAACCTTGGGTGAGCGTTGATTCTCCTGGCTTCGGGCGTCCCATGGGAATGACACAGAACACGGGGTGCACACCATTAAGTTTGCATCTAGCCGATGAGCCCTGATGTTGGAAAACTCAAACCTTTTACAAGAAAGCAAACCTGCCTGGCCTTTCCCATAATTATGATTTTCTTTTTAATGAATAAACTCTATTTTTAGAGCAGTTGTCAGTTCACAGCAAACTTGAGCAGAAAGTACAGAGAGTTCCCACGGACCCCCTGCCCCTCCACACATACAACACCCCCCACTATCAACATCCTGCACCAGGTGGTACATGAGCTACAGTTAATGAAACTACACATCTCATCATGCAACGTCCGTCGCTGACGCTAGTTTTTGCTCTGGTGATGAGCATTCTACAGGTTTTGAGGGTGTTTAATGACATAGCCACCACTGTATTATCATACAGAATAGGATCACCACCCGAAAGGTTTCTGTGCTCCACCCCCCTCTCCTCTCTAGAACCCACTAGTCCTTGTACAGTCGCCATAGTCTCGTCCCTTCCAGAATGTCCTGCAGTGGAAGTCACACAGCACATAACATTCCCACATGGGCTCCTTTCACCAAGTAATATGCACCGAAGGTTCCTTTCCGTGGCTTGGTAGTTCATTTATGTTTAGCGCTGAATAATATTTCATTGTCCAGGTGGACCACAGTTCACCAGATCCGTTCACCTGCTAAGGGACATCTTGGTGGCTCCCAAGTTTGGCAACTGTGAATAAAGCTGCTGTCAACATCCGCCTGTCGGTGGTTGTGGGGACGTGAGTTTTTCATTGATTTGGGTAAACACCATGGAGCACAATTACTGCGCTCTGTTAAGAGCCTACTTTGTAAGAAACTGCCAACCTGTCTCCCGAAGTGGCTGTACCGTGTTGTGTTCCCACCGGCCGTGAGGATTTGAGCTGCTCCAGGTCCTCCCCAGCCTGTGGTGTTATCAATGTCCTGGATTTGGGCCCTTTTGACAGGTGTGTAGTGATATTTCATCCTTTCACGGGCTGGCTTGCCATCTACGGATATTTATCTGCTTTGGGGAGGTGCCTGTTCAGGCCTTTTGGCCATTTTATTTCTTTTTAGTATCTATTATTTTTAAGTAGATTTTCTTGGTTATGTTGTTACAGTTGTCCCCATTTCTTTTCCCTTTGCTCCCCTCTACCCTTCCCTCCCGCAATTTCACATGCCCCCTTTGTTCATGTCTATGGTTCTCGTGTACAGCTTCTTTGGCTTCGCCCTTTCCTGTGTTATTCTTAACTTCCTCTGTCCATCTTGTACCCACCCATTGTGTTTCCTAATCCCCTCACCATTTCCCCATTTCTCCACCTTCTCCCCGCCCGCCGATAACCATCATCTCCCAGCCTGTCTCCAGATGTTCTTGTTTTCCCTCAAGCACTTGCTTCAGAGCTCTACACCTGCTGTCCCTTCTGCTTAGATCAGGGCTGGGACTAGGGTGTGGCAAGGGAGGCGCTGGCCTGGGCACAACTGAAGGGACGCCAGCCCCCGGGCCCTCTGAGATGCGTAATACGCCAGTGCGATGTTTCAAGGGATCAAAATGAATGCTAAAAGTATCACAATTTTACTTTCTTTTTCTAAGGATTGTATTTATTAATTTTCAGCAAGAGGGGAAGGGAGGGAGAACGAAAGGGAGAGAAACATTGATCGGTTGCCACTCACACTCCCCCAACTGGGGACCTGGCCTGCAATTCAGGCATGTGCCCTGACCAGGAACCAAACCGGTGATTTGGTCCATAGGCTGGTGCTCAATCCACCGAATCACATCAGCCAGGGCAGTATCACAATTTTGTTTTTTAATTCCTCTCCTTGCCTGTTGCAACTGTATCTGGTACTGCTTATGACATTTTTATTTTTAATTCTTTTTAAAGAGTTTATTTATTATTTTTAGAGAAAGGGGTAGAGAGGGAGGCAGAGAAGGAGAGAGACATCCATGTATGGTTGCCTTTCACCTGCCTCCAGCTACAGACCTGGCTGGAGACCTGGCTTGCAACCTGGTTATGTGCCCTGGCTGGGAATCCAACCAGCGACTTTTGGATTAGCAGGCCGGTGCCTAATCCACTGTGCCACCAGCCAGGGCCTCAATTTTAAATAAACAAGATCCTACTCTGCATTTGTGCAACTCACCCAGCCCTGCTGGGACCTGCCTTTATAATATAAAAGCTGGTCTGTTAGTTATAATAATTCTTTCGTGTTACTATTGGTTGTTATATTTATTATATTTTTTAAGAAGAAAAAAATTTTTTAAAGATTTTATTCATTATGTTTAGAGAGAGGGGAAGGGGGAGAGGCAGAGAGGGAGATAGACATCAATGTATGGTTGCCTTTCACCTGCCTCCAGCTACAGACCTGGCTGGAGACCTGGCTTGCAACCTGGTTATGTGCCCTGGCTGGGAATCGAACTAGTGACCTCTGGGTTTGCTGGCTGGTACCTTATCCACTGTGCCACCAGCCAGGGTTATTGCTGCATTTTGGTACCCTTTAAATAGGGATCCAGGACAAGCGGCTGACCTGCTTCACCCTGTTCCCTGGCCTCCGGAGGGCCAACTCCTACTCATCTGTCAGTCGGGTGTGGGCTCAGATTTCACCTTCTCAGAGAGGTTTTCTCAGATTAGAAAAATGGAGGAAGCACCCTGAGTCCCGCCCTGTTCCACGGCCCCGCGCTCTTTCCAGCTGAACTCACCCCACCTCCTCCCTGTTTGGTTTCACCCTCATTGTCCAGGCTCCTCATTCCAGTCAGCTCTGTAGAGACCTTTCTTCCTTCCTTTCTTTCTTTCTTTTTCTTTTAAAGATTTTATTTGTCATTTTTTTTAGAGAGAGGGAGGCAGAGAGGGAGAGAGACACCAATATATAGTTGCCTTTCACCTGCCTCCAGCTACTAACCTGGCTGGAAACCTGGCTTGCAACCTGGTTATGTGCCCTGGCTGGGAATCGAACCAGCGACCTTTGGGTTCGCAGGCCGGAACCTTATTCACTGTGCCACCAGCCAGGGCTTGGAGACCTTTCTTGTCTCCCCTGTGGCCCCTGCACCTGGAGGACAATCTGACACCAGGCAGGTGCTCAGTAAATACTTTAGAAATAACATTGCTGTTCTACAGAGGAGAGGTGCCAGCCCCAGCCACCTCTTGGGGTGCTCCCGGAGGCCTCAGAAATGGAAAGGTGATCCTGGGACAAGGGTGAGGCCAGTAGATCCACGATAGTTCGCTTCTAAAAAAAAAAAGGGGGGGAGCGAGCACGCGCCACACATGTGGCTATTGTCAGTTCCACCACCAGGTGGCGGTACATCCCAATCTCAGGCGCGTAGGGAAAGGAAGCCAACCTGTTTACATGTGTAAATTTTCTCACAAGTCGGTCCACCCATCCATCCCTGCATGCACCCATCGTGTTCATGAACACAGCCTTTTATCCAATTATTCACCGTCCATCCAGCCACGTGGGGCCAGGTTCCGGAGATACGGCAGCAAACGAATCAGAGTCTCCGGACTACTCCAAGCCCCAGCAAGGTGGTTTGGTGACAGAATTCCACCCTATGCTGGGGGGTGATATTTTCAACCCCATTTTACCATTGACAGCACTGGAGCCAAGGGAGGTGGAAACCTGCCGGGATCTCATGTAAGGTGGCAGGCAACTGGCCAGGGACTCCCGCTTCAAAGGGCCCTGGTCCTTCCCTCTCTCCCTGGGCCTGTCCACGCATGGGCAGCGGTGGTGGCCGGCCTTCTGTGGGAGTGCGAGGGCTGTGTGGTTGGGCCCGCACCCTCCACCCCATCCCCACACAGGGAAATTTTGGGACACCAGCTCTGGGGAAAATGAAGTGGGGACTGAGCCCCACCAGGATGCCCTGGCCTTTAGGGACAGTGGCAATCCTTGACCTGCTTTCCCCTCCCCACCTCGCCCCCTCCCTGGGCTGCAGCCCAACCCCCTGCCATGTAAGTTAGATCCTGGCCCAGCCCTGCAACAGACCCCTTGGGGACGCTCCCTTTAGCCAACAATTCCAGGAATTTGGGGGGCAGGGCTCTTGAGAAAACAGACATGTGACATGCTGTTTGGGCCAAAACTGTATTTCCATCCTGGCCTGGGAGGGCTGCCACCTTGAATCCGGGTTCATCTTCCAAAAGGAGAAACGAGGCCCACAGGGGCAGGGGCCAAGGTCCTGCCCCACCTCTCCCAGCTCCCACAGTGCTGGCTGGGAGAGCCACCTCCAAGGACTCCCCTGGGGGTGAGCTGCCCTTTGAAAGCGAGTGGTGAAGAGGCGATCTTGCCTCAAGTGGGAACTTGGTTAGGGTTCAAATTCAAAGCAATGTCTTCCTTATTGAGTCTGACACAAAGCACAAGGCTTTCCTTGCACCAGTGTAAGCATTTACCAACACTAAAGGGTAGAAGCATAATGGACATCGTGCCCATTTGACAGGTCAGAAAAGTAAGGCACAGAGAGGTTAATTGCCTTGCCCAAGGTCACACGGCAAGTGGATCACAGGGCAGGAATCTACACCCAGGAAATCTAACCCCAGAGTCTGTGGTCTGACCATTGTGAGATCCTACTCTCCCTTTAATGGGGTTAACAATGACCTCACAGGGGGTCATTAGCCCCATTTCCCACAATTTAGCGCTGATAATCCCTGATGAGCCGGGGCCCTGTCTTGGGTGTCCATTAGGAAGAAAGAACTGCTCGGGGCAGGAACTCCTTGGTAATGGGAACTTACATGCTCCCTCTCAGGTGGTGGGGAACTTAGGGGGACTGGTCCTTCCTCTGAAAGCTTCACGTGTGACATCTCAACATGTCCCACGCACCCAAGTGTCTGTGATTCCCAGATGTGGAAGCCAAGGCTCAGGAGCCGTGAGAAATGTGTTCCAGGTAAGGCGGCTGGTAAGGGGAGAACTGCAGGCATGTTCATTTCCTACGCCTGCTGTAACCAGTTACCACCAACCTGACTTAAAACAACAGAAATGTATTCTTGCAATTGTAGAAGCCAAACGTCCAGACATCAAGGTGCAGCCACTGCACCCCCCCTTGAAGGCTGTAAAGGGGAGTCGTTCATCCAGCAGCTGGTGGCTCCAGGTGTTGTCAGAGGAATCCTGGTTCTTCTCGTCATTGCCGTAAAGAAAGAACTACAGATCAGTAAGTCTATCAGCGTGCATGCAAATTTTTCTAACGAGTGGAAGAGCAAAAACATGGGTGACCAAAGGCCAGGGGTGGCCAGCTGTCCCTAAGTGTGGTTGGAGACCCAGGGGCCAGAGGGCCAAGGGCACCAAGAGAGCAAGTCCTTTGTTCTGTGGACTTATGTAGTTGGCCGATGAGGATGTGGAAGTTACACATTGATTGACAGTTTAAGGAGGTGCCAGCTGTCCAGGACTGGAGCCTGGACACCCAAAGGTGTTCATGGGCATCTTCCTTTAGGCACGATGGTTCTTTTCAGTCTTGGGATGTAAGCACAGTTTCAAAGGCTGTCCTTCCCAGACAATGGAAAGGACACATACAATTCCAAGGACTCCCTCCCCCCGTGCTAACATAGTGTTTCCTGTGACATAGGATGGGTTAGCTGGTGAGGCACATCTCACTGCTTCCAGCGTCTGTAACACTGGCATGTTCCTTGGCCTGGGACAGCAGCACTCCAATCTCTGCCTGTGTGTCTCTCTTCGTGTATAATGACACGTCATTGGATGAAAATCTATTGGGATAACCTAAGATCCAGATTTCTAACTTAATCACATCTGCAAAAACCTTTTTTCTAAATTCGATCACACTCTAGAGGTTAGGTTGCCGACGTAACATCTAGAATGTGATCAAATGGTGGTGGGGGAGGGGGGGAACAGTGTGACTGCCACCCAGACTTTTAAAAAGCACAAGACCAGGTCGGGCACAAGTGCCTAGGATGCCACCCCCTCAACAGGGCCCCTGTCTACTCCAGCTGGACTTAAAGTGCACAAGACCCATGTCCTCAAGATGCCTGGTCAGATGGGGTCAATATACTCATAGCTTTGGGTGTTGGGGACATGGAGGCTGGGCAACCTCTTCACCTCCAGTGGTTTCCCCATGGCCCTACCCTGCCCTGAGCAACCCCCGCTGATTGTACGCTGCACCCCGCCTTCACCTTTGGGCCCCCGCCACAGCGTGAATCTGCTTGTGTGGCCAGTGATTTGTGGGGGGGAGGGCAGGGCCTACCCCAACATCCCGTGCGATGCTGCTGTGGCTAAATTTTATTTTGTTTTCAAATAACAGCTTTATCAAGGTATACTTCCCATGCCATCCAAGCCACCTCCTTAGAGTGCCCAGGTCCGAAGTGCTTAGTGCGTTCACGGTTATACAGGCAGCAGTCAAGTTTGGAACGTTTCCAGCACCCCTCAAGGAAATCCTGTCCCCATTCGCAGTCAGTCGGCAATTTTCCCCCGCTCAGGCAATCGCTTAGGACATTTTATATGTAGGAAACCATGTACTATGTGGTCGTTAGCGTGTAGCTCTTTCCATTTGGCATAATGTGCTCAAGGTTCATCCAGGCTGTAGCCTTGTAGATCAGCACTTTTCTCTTTTCATGGCTGAAGATTCCACTGTATAGCTAGATAGGGCCCTTGGGTTGGCTCCATTCCATTCCAGCCCGTGGGACCATCTGGGTTGTTTGTGCTTCTGGCTACAGCGAATAATACTGCTGTGAAAGGGGATGGATGTAATACCACAACAATAAAATTAAAAATAATAATAACAATACTGCTGTGCCTGTTCACAGGAAAGGCTTTGTGTGAACATGTCTTCATTTCTCTTGGGTATACACCTAGGGGTGGAATTGCTGTGTCAGGTGGAAACTCCATGTTTAACCCTAAACCTTTGAGGCCCTCATGGATTTTTAATGAGAGGCTGACTGCCCCTCACCAACCACATGACTGTGGCCCGGTGACTTGACCTTCCCAAGCCTTATTTCCCTCACCTGTATAGTGGGAATTGACTTACTCAATAAGTATTTATCGAACATTGGCTCTGCCCTGTTTCAGGTTCTGGAACATAGCAGTGACCTCAACAGACAAATTCTTGTCCTCAGGAGCTGACTTCCAATGGAGGGACCCAAATAATAGATAGACAACAATTTAAAAACAGTAAGTTAGATGACAAGCGTTACCTAGAAAAATAAGGCGGACAGGAAGCTGGATGGTGTGGAGGTGCAGAATGAGGGCCATGTGGTGTCACAGGGCGAACGGGGCTGCTGGGAAGGTCTTACTGAGGAGGTGACATTGAGCCAAGACCCAGAGGAGGGGAGGGAATGAACCGTATGGAGATGGTGGATTACAATCATCCTTACTTGTGGGATCTTTTGGCCGAAATCAAATATACATGTGATGATTTATGTCCTCGCCATCTTAGGGATCTACTCCTATGAAGGGAGCCCGAAACCATCATTCAAATTTATTAGAAAACCAAGGGTGGTGAGCACACAGGAGGGGATGAACTGCTCTGTCTTGGGGAAATCTGGGAGGACTCTGGGAGGAAGTGATATTCAGCAGGGCCTTGAAGGATGGGTAGAAAGGAGGAGAGGCCAGCTGACTGCAGCCCCTGTAATCAGGGGCCCTCTGGGTAGCTTCTGCTCTTTCTCAAAGGCCAGGCTTTCTGAAGCCAGGCTGCCTTTGGCGGGTGCGGAGGCTTAGTGAGGGAAGGGTAGCTCCTGTGTTTACACAAAATGAGAAGGACTTCCCTGCTCTACACACTCCCTGTCCACAGCAGTCTTCGTTTTCTTCCCAGGAGCCTTCCCTTCCAGATCAGTCTCCTCTCCCCAGTACCCTCTCCCCGGGACGCCACACCTGCACAGGGAGCTAACAGGAGGGTGACAGAAGATGACAGGTGACTGCTTTGCTCCCTGGCCAGCCTTAGGGAAAACCATCCTGGCACCTGGCCCTCCTTTGTCTTGGCTGAATTAATAGTCATTTCATTCACTAGTTAATTTGTTCACCAGCAATTCCCTGCACACCTCCACTGCGCCCGGCTCCGCACTAGGTGCTGAGGATGCCAAATTGTGGCTGTCCCCTCGCCTCGAAGGGAGGCCAGCCCATAAGTAAACGTGCAGCAAACCACTTCCGGTGCTCTGACAGCATCTTCACCAGGTGCAACGCCAAAATTGCGTGAGGTCCCCGGCGCCAGACGCAGGGCTGGCTGATGCCCTGCAGCCCTTTGCAAAATAAAAATGTATTTCCCTTGCTCACAAATCAGGACAAATTTCACGATGCAAGAGTAGAGCATTAACCCAGTGTGGGCCCTTGTAAGTGTGGGGACCATGTGCCTGCCTTGATCATGCACCCGCGAAGCTGGCCCAGCTCCCAATCTGATGTAAGATTTAGACAGGCTGTTGAACCTCTGTTTGCAGTTTCTTCATCTGTAAATTGGGCTCACATCTGCTTCTTACATCAGGTTGTCATAAGCATTAGATGAATTATATTGATAAATCTACCAGAACAGAAACTAGCATGTAGTAGATCCCTAATAAATAATAGCTATTACTATTCCAGTAGGTTTAAAAAGGGGTGGAAGGGCCCAGAGCAGTTTCAAGAGTAGCCTCATGAGAAGCATGGAGTCAACTGAGCCTCGAAATGCAAGTGTATGTTCCCCGCAAACAGAGAAGCTATAGGACCTTGTACTGATACAAGGATTTGTCAGACTGTTATGGCAATGGACTCTCTTCTGTGTTGCGCATCATGTCATTTCTTCATGTTAATTTATCTTTCCCGGATGCACATCCTTGGCCCACAGACTCTGGGGCCGAACTCCCTGGCTGCCCTTCCTCCTAGCTGTGTGACCTTCACCCCTCCACGCTCAGTTTTCCTTTTCTGTAAAATGGGTATAATATGAGTATATATCTCAATGCGTTGTTCTGAGGATCAGGCACAGGATGCCCTGAGCATAGGTTGGCCCATAGGAACGGCTTTTTCAATTGGAGGAAGGAAGGAAGCATCTAGAAATGCCTAGGATGGCAAGAAGGGGCTAAGACCATGTGGAAGGAAGACGTACAAAATCCCTGACCTTTGTGCTACTCCGCCTGGGGTTCCATGGCAACATACTGCAAGCCTGGGCAACAGAACTACAGAAAGTTCTGCTCTCACAGTCTGGACTCGGAAAGTTCTAGATAAAGAACATAGAAAGTTCTGCTCTCACAGTCTAGACTTGGAAAGTTCTAGATAAAGGTTGGTTGTCTCCGGAGGCTTCTCTCCTTGGCTGATAGATGGCCACCTTCTCCCTGTGTCCTCACGTGGACCCTGCCCTCTGCATGCACATCCCAGGGGTCTCTTTGTGGCGAAATTTCCTCTTCTTGTAATGACACTGGTCAAGGTGTGTTAGGAGCACCCTAACAGCCTCATTTTAACTTAATCACCTTTTTATTTTTGAATTATTTTTATGCATATTATTAAAATTCACCATCTTTCTTTTAAAGATTTTATTCATTGTTTTTTGTTTAGAGAGGGAGGAAGAAAGGGAGAGAAACATCAATGTTTTGCGCACCTTTAACTGGGAACCTGGCTGGAGACCTGGTGTGCAACCCAGGCATGTGCCCTGACTGGGAATTGAACCGGTGACCCTTGGGTTCACACTCCAGTGCTCAATCCACTGAGCCACACCAGCCAGGTTAATCACCTTTTTAAAGGTTCTATCACTAAATACAGCCCAAGGAACTCAGGATTAGGTCTCCAACCTATGCATTTAAGGGAAACATAAGCCCTGGCTGGTGTGGCTCAGTGGATTGGTTCAGGTCTGTGAATCCAAAAGTTGCTGGTTTGATTCCCAGCCAGGGCACATAACCAGGTTGCAAGCCAGGTCTCCAGCCAGGTCCATAGCTGGAGGCAGGTGAAAGGCAACCATACATTGATGCTTCTCTCCTTTTCTTCCTCCCTCCCTGCCCATCTCTCTGAAAATAATGAATTAAAAATCTTTTCAAAAAATTAAAAAATAAGGGGTACACAACTTAACCCATAGCAGCCGGTGCTCTTCAGAAATGGCAAGGTTACGAAAGATAAAGAAAGATAGAAGACCGGGTTAATTAAAGGAGTCAAAAGAGGCATGACAACTAAATTCCACGTGTTCCTCTGGACTGGCTCCCCAAGCAGAAAAAAATGGTTTGTCTTTTGTTACAATAGATGTTGGTGACACAATTGGCAAAATCTGAATAGGCCTGTAGATTACATAACAACAGCCTATTGGTCAGCTTCCTGATTTCGATTATTTTTTAAAGTGCGGTTATGATGTAACAGTTCTTGTTTTAAAGACATATATGCCAAAGCGTTTGGTCTGCAATGCACTCTCGAAACAGACAGATAGCTGGGGGTGGGTGGGCTGGATAGAGGGGAGAGGAAACAAATGTAAAATGTTAGCTAACACGTGCATAGAATGAAGACAACACTGAAATGTTTGGTTCCGATTTTGCAACTTCTCTATAAGCCTTTTCAGACCTACGGTTTGAAAACTTTTAAACACTGAGCTATGAAGACCTAGGCCTTAGGTAACCATCCAGGTACCACAGGATGAGGACAGAGGAGGAAGAGAAGGCTGCCTATGGAGTGGTGGGCAGCCTCTCTGGCCTTGCAACAGCCTTGCAAGGTCATTAATAGGACCCGCGTTTTCACCCTTAGGGAATGGAATTGCAGAGTGTACGACTTGCCTGAAGTCATTTCAGGTTTCCAAGTCACTTGGGGTTTCATTAGGCAGCACCTACACCCAACAGGTTGGGACAGCCCACAAGGACACTCACGCTGTCCCAGTTCTGCCACCAACCCCCAAAGCAGCCTCACCGAAGGTCCAGCCCCTGGGGGGACGTGGCTAAGTTATTGCTGGATTTACAAACCTGTGGTTTCCTCTGGGTCCCCAAACTTCAGGGGCTGTCTCAGCCCCTTCCGGCCCCACAGACGTGCAGCGTTCAAGTGGGAAGAAATAAAGGCCCAACAGGATCTGAACAAAGTGTTTTTATAAACTCATGAAAAGAGTCCTTATTAGACAGGCTTAGGCGGGAGGCAGGCGCGGGGTGGCGACGTGTCTGATCATTTCTGCAGACCCCTGGTGAGCGCTGATCATTAGCAGATTCTGTCCTGCTCAGGCTCCACCACGGGATCTGATGGGATTTGCGCGCAGAACTTGCCTACAAAGCAAGGTATTATAGGGCGGATTAGGCAGTTCCAGAAAGCAAACGTTCTGGCTCCCCTGTCTGGTTTTTAGAGGATTTTTTTAAAGAGGGGCTCTGCAGCCTCCCCCCAGAACTGCTGTCGGCTGCTGCCTCAGAAACAAGCCTGCCCGTACCTTGTGCCAAAAGGTCATTGAGTGGATTTGCCTTTGGGACGATGTAAAAAGACATTTAAAACTGTGAAAATCGCATCTCCCGTCCTATCGCTGCAGTACTGTCATCCGGAGGTAGGCACCGTCATGTCCTGATGTGCTTGTTTTCTGTGCATTGCGGGTGCGAGCCTTCGTGTGTGAACGTGTGCGTGCATGGGTGTGCGTGCGTTTGTGTAGGGAGTGGCAGAGAAAGACCAAGCTCTGGGGTAGAGACGGGGAAGGAGCGGAGAAAACTGAGCTAACTGAATCCCCTACCTGCCGCTCGGACTCCGTGACACTGGCCAGGCTGCTGACCCCTCGATTCCACCCAGCTAACTGGGCAAGTCGGACAACCTCAAGGGAACCATTTTAACTAAAAGGGATTCAATGCCATGAATCGGTTACATTCTGTGTACGGCCTGACACACGGCAAATCTTGACCAAATGGTCACGCAGTGAATATGAACACCGACCTTAGACTTTTTCTTGCCCAGAGTGGCATCGTCCGGGCCACACAAATTGACGTCCTAACGCTTCCCGGGTTTTGTGGCTGGGACCGTGGGCGAGCGGGCTTCTATTCCCGGGAGCTGAACACTAAAAATTACACCCTGCTCTTTAGACTAACTTTTAAATGACAGGGAATATTGTTAATATTGTGCACCTGTTGGGGGCTTGGGTTGCTCTTGATCTTCTCTGTCACCCCCAGGGTGAGCTCAGCAAGCACCTGACAGGCCCATCACACCACCCAGAAGGTCCGATCATGCCATCCATCCTGGCACCGCCACTGAGCACCATGCACTTTGGACAGGTTCCTTGGCCTGCCTGGGCCTCCGTTTCCTCCCCATCGAGTTCGGACGGCACCACTTCTCCCCTTGCAGGTGGAGATAACCCCCATGGTGCTCAGTAAAAGATAAAATAATGACTTTGACTATCAGCTTCTTACATTTCAGAGACCTAATCTCCGTATTCGGGATACTTCCGTTTGTCTGCTTCCCACGTGTTTCTGGAAATGGATGAGTGCCCTGCGCAAAGAGACCCGGAAAGAATCACCCGCAGTGAGGCCAGGGCTGGGCAGGGCCGGGCAGCTAGACGGCCAGGGGTCATGGTGTCCCCTCGGTGCGGACGGAATTAAGGGGCCACACCTGCGGAGCCAGCAACAGCACCCCGGGCGGGCCAGCTCTCAGTAAATGTAACCTCATCGTAATGACTGGACGCCCTGATGAGACTCGCAGGTCTCATGGCTTTTCTTCTTCAGCTTCTCAGTGAACTCGGTCTCCCCAGCGCTGGATGGCCTGTGTCTCGCCGCGGACATTCACTGGGTCGGTCCCATTTGCGGAACGCGGATGCTGCCTTTCCGAGGCTCACGCGCCCCTGATGCCTTAGGTCTCCGCCGAGAGATGTTCGCGGGCTTGATGGCGAGGGCCAGGGCGGAAGCGGTGTGTCCCCTCCCCACCGGAATTTCCCCACTTGTCTGAAGCGGGCTGTGCCTGTGTCTCAAATATCTCACCTCCCGCTCAGGCGTCCGTCGCCACGAAGACCCCCCCAACACAGCCCCTCTTAAACTTCACCGAACACTGGCTTCTGCTGGACCAGGCGGTTCTGCGAATCCAACCCGCTCATTCCGCATGACCAGCTTGTCCTGCTCAGGGCCAGGTAATCGCACATCCGATAAAGCCATGGATGCATGTATGTGCACAGCAGTGCGTGTGGCACACCAATCTGTCAGTATTAAAATCTTGCTCAATAGCAGTGTCCCTTGGGTCATGGTGTCCCCTCGGAGAGGTCCCTAAGCTGCTGGTGCTCAGGGCGGCAGGGCCTCCAGGGGTCACTGTCCAACCACTGTATACCTGGTGGCTGTGGCCACCTCTCCTCCTTGGCTGCCTCCTCGCCACTGTCCCTGCGCCCGCCCTGGGCTCCCTCCAGGCTGACCCAGACCCAGCAGCTGAGCACGGCTTCTAGAACACGGATCCCATCTGGACCTGGTTCACCTCTGCCTCTGTCACACTGAAAATGAAGCCACAGCCCGCCTCCGTGCACACCAGAAGTACCTGGGGGTGGCGGAAAGAAGATGCAGACCTGGCTCAGGAGGCGTGCGCTGGGGCCCGGGATTCAGCATGTCCCGCAGCTGCGTGCCAGGAGACCTGATAAGGTCCCAAGAATAACCCCAATCACCCACCTCCTCCTGCCACCAAGCACCTCTGGCCTCATTACTTCCTGTCTCTCCATTCCGGGTTCTTTACCTGGATTTCCTCAGTCTCACTTCCCGCTCAATTCAGCGTCACCTCAGGGAGGCTGCGTCACCCTGCGTAACCAGCTGCCCAACCTCCCACCCCATCACTCTGCCCCCCAAAGGGCTCCATGTCTCTCTGTCCTCCGCCCTGCTTGGATTCATCCTGGCACCCCTCACCTCTTGGACATGTAGAATGCTGGCCCCACAAGGGCAGGGACTTCGCTGGCTTTCCCGCTGCTCTCTCTCCAACACCTAGAAGCTGGTACTCATCAACTGCTCAGCAAACACTTGCTGAATGAATAAACAAACGAATGAATGACTGAATGGAGATACACATTCCAAAGATTTCACTACCTTTGCTCCCAAGGCTTTGTGTCAGTGGCAGTTTCTTCACTGAGGGGACACCAGGTCCAACTTCACTAATGAAACGTAAGTGAAAAACACAAATACCAATTGCAAGATGGTGACCACAGGGCATTCACCCAAATACAGAGCCCTTCTGATTGCAGGGCCCTGGGCCACCGCACAGTCGCACACCCCTCAAGCCACCACTCACCCCTGCTCAGCCCCTACCCTTGGGAAGCTCCCAGTGGAAAACCAGCAATGACAGGGCCATGTGATTGTGCTGGGAGGGAAGGAAATACAGAGGCAGAGAAGGGGGACCCCCTCAACCAGCCTTGGCAGGGGACAAGGACATCAGGGACCAAGAGGGGAACCGGGAAAAGCTTTCTGAAATAAATACCACCTGAGGGAAAGAAAACTTTGCAAGTTGAATAGGGTTTACTTGGCCGAGGGGGAAAGGCCCTGAAGAAAAGGGGGTGGGAGGCTGACTCACAGAAAGACAAAAAGGCCCTGCCAGGCAGGGACCACCCTAAAAGCCGGCATTTCTGAAGCTTAGCATCTAATCCTACCCTCATCGCTCTCCACCCTTTACAAATGAAGGAGTTGGAGTAAGAGCTGGGATTTGAACCAAAGCTGCCAAAACCCAAAGCCAGAATTGTTGGTGTGCAACTGGGACCAGGCGTTAGATAGAGCGAGTCGAACCAGATCTTAGTTCAGCCACCCTGGTGCTGTGTTCTGGCTAAGAAAGAATTCACAGCCCAGACTGACACTGGACAGATTGACAGTGGTCAGAGGGGAGGGGGAGGGGGAGGCGGTAGATCTAGTCACGGAATATGTATGAATGACCTATGGACATGGACAACAGGGCAGGGATTGAGTGCAGGGGGCACAGGGGAGAGCAGCTGGGGGGTGGTTGGGACAACTAACTGTAAAAGAACAATTTTTAAAAGGGGGGAAAAAGACTCAAACTCCAAGAGGAAGTTCATTTAGAAAGTCACAGAAGAAATGGGCTCAGAAAACAAGTCACAGATGCCAAAGAAGGGTCCTTGGAGCTTAGGAGAGAGAGGAAACAAGGGATCCCTGCCGGGGGAGAGAGGAAGGTCTTTTGTCCCCTTCTTGTGGGTGTTTATGTGGACGTCCCAGGGGCCGTCCCAGTAGAGTGATCAGCAGCCTCCCAGGTGTGTCCTTTCAGGGTCATGGGCTCCACTGATGGGTCCACACCCAGGCAGGGCTATTGGTCGGTCCAACTGGCCCTGATGTCAGCCCCGGCGTTGCTCCATCTGGTTTTGCTGCTTTTCTGGGCCTGCAGCGGGGGTTACCCCCAGGGGTTAATGCCTCAGGGAGTGGTCATGCAAGGGCCTGAGTGGCAGTCCCAGGAGGCCACTCTGGCCCCTTGTTCCTCCCCCGTAGGGGTTTGCCACAGGACTGGCCAGGGGAGGAAAGGTCAGGGGAGGGACTGAGCCGCAAGGCCAGTGATAGGAAAGGTCAAGGGGTCTAAACCACATGACCAGCGATAGGCTAGGGGAGGAAAGGTCATCTGGCGACGAAGTACTGGTCACCCCAGTTTCGTCCGTTGCTAGGCACCCGGGGCTTTGGGCCCTGCTGACCTTCTGTACCGGGCCCATCATCCTCCCTCTGCCTATGCCCGTGGGACTGCCACAGCACGCCCTACTATTCCTCCCTGACCCGTCTTGCCTGAGCCTCCCTGGCCTCTCAGCCCCAACAGGGGGCTGCCCAGGTTGAGGACTGGATGATGGTGGCTGGTTGGCTGACTGACGGACGGGATTGAATGACAAGTGAGTGAAGGCAAGGGCTGCTCCGGCTTCTGTTTCCTTCCCCGTTGGGCACCTGTGGAACTGACCAGAGTCGCAGCCCAGCACAGCCCACGAGTGAGAACTCGGTGCAAAGGAGGAACAGGCTCATGCGGGGGTCAAAGAGGCGAGGATGCCCGTGTGCAGGGCTGGCAGTGAGCAGGGGTCCTGGAGAGGCAGCACTGGAAGGTTCTAGAACACCCACTGGCACTCGGATTCCACCAGGATGCTGGTTCCAGATGTCTAAGCTGGGAGCCCGGGAACCTACATTTCTGACAAGCTCCCTGGGTGATCCTGTATGTTTTGGGAGAAACCCAAGACTAAAGCAGACAGAGCTGAGCGCTGAGCCGGGGTTCGAGTCCCACCTCCCTCCCTTAGCTGTGTAACTCGAGTGACTTTAATCTCTCCAAGCCTCCGAGAAATAGAAAGCAGAAGGCAAGGCTTTCCAGATCTCAGCTGAGATGGTGATGAGGGAAGTACCTGGTTAAGGGACCACCTGTGAGCATCCCTGTGTTTGGCAAAAATTTAAAAAAACAAAAAAAGATGGGGCCTGGCTCTGGGGATGGGGAGGTGGGGAGGACCGGTTACTTCCTAGTGGCCCATCCAGGGCCAGCAAGCTCCCCTGCGGGTGACAGGGTGGCTCTCTTGGGGCCCCACCTGGAACGCTGCGACTGGCTGCCCGGCCTGGGCCAGAAGGCAGCTCCGCCTGCCCAGCGGAGCCCTCCCAACTCCGCGCCCACCCTGGGCTGGGAGGGCTGAGTCATGGAAAAAGTTAGCTCTTTAGGCTGTACCCCACCTCCCTCCTCCATCAAGCCCACAAAGGCTCCTTTCACGTTTTTTCTTGGGGGGTGGGGATGGGGGTGCAGACTGGGCCCTCCCCCCAGGCGGGGATGTGAAATTTCAAACTTCACCCTGTAGGTACATTCCCCACCCCCTTCCCCAAAGGAAACTAAAGGAGGAGGAGGTGCCAGGAGCCCAGGGCCTGGGATGTGGATGGGGGAGGGGCAGGAGGACCGTGTCCCCTGCGGTTCTCACTGAAGCCCGACCACAGGGACCCTCCGGGCTGCACCCCCAGCCCAGTGCCCCTTGCCTTCACCTTCTAGAGCACTTGCAGGGGAGCTCAGAGGACATGACGGCGCCTCTCCGGGCAGCACGGGATAAAGGAGGCCTGAAACCCACGGGGGTCTGGCAGACCCACAAAACCCACATCCTGAAGGTGGAACAAGCAGGAAAAAGGTGTCTGCTTCCCGGCCACAGTCCAACCCCGGCTGCTTTTAGCATTGCCTGACATGTTCCTTTTTAATCTGATTTCAGCCCCAGGCTGCTGAGGGTTGGGAGAGGTATGAAGAGCGCCCTGTGTGGCTCGGGGCACAGCTTCACGGAGCCTCTGCGTCCTCCTGCCGAATGGGCACAGGGACGCCCCCCTCCTGGGGCTGCGAAGGGCCTGATCTATAGGGTGAGGCTCTGTTTGGGTTCCCAAATCTCCCTCCCACTCAGGCGGAAAACTACGTAGGACCTAGGAGTCCCTCACTGGTCTAGCATCTGAGGGGGGAGGGGGGGTGTCTCTGGTTGGGGATCAGGGGACTGGGGGGGAATATGCTGCTGCTGTGTGTGAGTTACTTAACAGCTCCGTGCCTCAGTCTCCCCACAAAGCAGTAGCTGTGTGGGGAAGTCGGCTAGAATCTTGGGGAGCCAGGGAGCCCTTTTTAGGCCTGATAGGAAGGTCTGCCAGAGGCTGGGGCAGCTTGGAGGTGCAGTGTCGCGTCCGGGCCACTAGGCGGCCTCGAGGATAACAGATGAGATCAGGCCGCGCGTGCAGCTCTAGGCTTGGTAGTTGGTTGGCAGGCCGGCCAGGCACCAGCCTCCACTGGGTGGGAAGGGCCTGTCTCTCCAGGGTTAGGGCTTCTTTTCCATTTTCACAGACCTGCAAGGCAGTCACTCCAACAGGGTCCTGATGTGAGCGGTGGCCTGGGAATCGAAGAAGGCAATGGCCTGCCTTCAGGGTCATATTCCAGAGGGTTGGATGGCGGCAGGGGGACACCTCCGCTCTCTCCTGACCAAAAGGGGTGGACGGGAAGAGGAATCAGGCCTGGATTGGGATCCCTCCCTCCTGCACTTCCTGGCAGGATAACCTGGCCAATGAGGGTAATGGGATCCCATCGCCAGGTCAACGGGAGATTCCAAGGCAGAATATAAGCTTTCAATGCAGGACAAGGCAGCCTCTCAACCAACTGCACTCTTCCAAAAGCCTTTGTGCACTCCCAGCTGGTCTCCAGATAGGGAGCTTCCCGGTTCATCTGGACGAAAGACCCTCGCTGCAGCGCTTCTCCCCAGAAGTCCAGGGGTCTTTGCAGCGGAGGAAGAGGGAAAGAAAGTCCAGCCTGGCCTCCCCAAACAAGCGTTTCTCAAAAAGACTTTCTCTAAGGATCCTCAGCCCAGCTACCAGGCAGAGTATCAGAGGAGTCGAATCCGGTGCACCCAGCCCTGCTGAATAAGAACACAGGGGGTGAGGCCTGAACATGTCTCCACTGCCCCAGATTACAGGGCAGCTCCCTGGCTCACCCCCTCTCCCCGGGGCCTGGGCCCATCAGGGGCAGCAGGAAGCAAGTCCCCATCAGCACTTTTTAACTGGGGCTGCTTGTCAGTGAGTCACCTCCCAGACTTCCTGCAACAGACAGCTCTAAATAGCTGGGTCCCACCCTCCAGCAGGGGAGGTGTTCTTCGTGGGGGAAGGCATGAGGTGGCAAGGTGGGTGCCCAGCGAGGGCAGCCCAAGGAGGCCCAAGGTGAGAAGTCGCTGCCAACACAGCACAGGGAGCACTAGTGTGGGACGTTTTGTTTACAGGCTTTTGTTATTAAGGAAATTGCTGTCAGTCAAGGTAATTCTAGCCCAGATGAGCCATAAATATGCTCCCACCTAATCTTATGGGGATTTTATTGGCACCTTGGGGGCAGAGGTTCCTTTACCCTGCCCACCTTTTCCCCTCAAAACAAAACTCTGCTCCCCAGCTGTTCCCCCACCCCACGTGAGAAACTCAGAGCAGCTTTATAAAGTGCACTGTTAAGTGAAGACAGAAGACGTCTGGGCAAAGGTCAGGGGTGGCTTCCTGGTCCTACCTGCAGGCCAGGGGGGTGGGATGACCAAATGACCTGAAATCAACCCTAGGCGACCCGAAGCTGGCGCAGTCACCTGGTCCCCAGGCGCCCTAGCTCAGGGATCCCGAGTCCGGGACAGGGACGAAGGCCTGGAAGAGGAAAGCCGGCTCGCAGGAGTCCGTTCCAGCGTGTCGGAGCTGCGGCTGCGAGCCATCAGAGGCACTGCCGGCAAGTCCCGGCTTGCAAAACGGGGAGCCAGTCCGGGGAGAACTCGAGTTGGAGCGAGCCCGTGTGTGTGCGCGCGCGCGCGCGCGCGCGCCCCGCGACAGCGCAGGGGGAGGGGAAGCAGCGGCAGCCACTCAGAGGAACGGGAGTGAAGCCTCCGACCAACTTTAACTGTCAATCAGACTTAATGGGGTATTAAAAAAATGGGGGAGAAAAATAAAGCCGCCCTCCAGCTCCGCGCCGCTGCCGCCCCGGGAGCGAATGAATAAGGCGGCGCTGATCCGGGCGTCCGATCCACGCGCGCTCCGCACCCAGGCCCGCTCCAAGTTGGAAAGGACAAAAAGAAGGCAATAAATGCTAACGAGGGAGAGAGAGGGAGCCGGTTCGAGCGGCAACTCCCAGACTCGGCTGGAAGAGAGAGGGAGGGAGCCGGAGCGAGCGGCAACTCCCAGACTCGGCTGGAAGAGAGAGGGAGGGAGCCGGAGCGAGGAGCGCGCGCGAGGGCGAGCCATGCACGTAAAGAAACTGACACCCGGACCCCCCACTTCTGCTGCACGTTGCTGGCAATCAGAGCGCGTTTAAGCAATTTCCTGAGCCCAAGAATAGCAATGAGTCGGGAGACTTTCGCGGGCTGAAATTGGGAGCGCCAAGCACTTTTCCCCCACTTTTTTTTTTTCCTGGAGAAGGGGTGGGGGTGCCGCTACAATTTGGAAAACAGCTTTTTTTTTTTTTTTTTTTTTTTTAATCTTGCACTTTGAAACCGCGGGACTGTGGCAGGGTGCGCGCGTGTGGTTGGTGCCCTTTTTTTTTTTTTTCCCTCCCTTCTCGGTCAGCCTGTAAACATTACCTGAGAATTCCCCAGCCGAAACGGCGGCGAGGGCAAGAAACTTCTTGTTAGAACTTCCCACCTCCGGCTTCCCCTCCACTCGTCTGACCGTCCCGACCTTCGGAGGCGCTTTTTCTCCTCCCCAAGAGGATTTATCTTCCCCCCTTCTTTTTTTTTTTTCTCACCCGGTGCTTTGCCTTTTGGGAAGAGGTGTTTTCAAGAGTGGCCAGGTGGGACGCCTCTCTCCCCCTCGTTCAGTGTATTTATTATTGTTGGGGGTGTTTTATTTTTCAATTCCTGTTCGGTCCGGGGAGTTCGCCCCCGGCCCTGCCCGGCTCCGCGGCGCGGAGGATGGTGTGGAAATGGCTGGGCGCGTTGGTGGTGTTCCCTCTGCAGATGATCTATCTGGTGGCGAAAGCAGCCGTCGGACTGGTGCTGCCCGCCAAGCTGCGGGACCTGTCTCGGGAGAACGTCCTCATCACCGGCGGCGGCAGAGGCATCGGGCGCCAGCTCGCTCGCGAGTTCGCAGAACGCGGCGCCAGAAAGGTACGTGGGCGAAGCGACTCCAGGGGGTGGGGGCCAGAAGGTGAGAGGGACCCCGGGAGCGGGGGGTGTGCCCACCTGCTGCCGCTGCTGAGCCCGCGGCCTGGGGTCTGCGCGTCGCCGGCCGCCCCACTTCTCTGCGCCACCCGCGACTGCTGAGCTAGTCAGTTTCACCTTGTAAATTTCCCGGGCACCCGGACTGTCTTTTTTGGCAGGTCCGGAGCTGCTCCGCTCCTTTAGGATCGGCGGCTGGCGGGCGGGCTGGCTGGCTGTTCACCCCCACCCCGAAACTTAGGAGACCCACCCATTTTCCGCATTACTCCCTCCCGGAGGAAGGTGTTGCGTGTCCCCCCTCCTCAGTTCCCCTCTTTGCCACCACCCTGGTGAGTGCGGGGTGTGTGCGCTCCTGGGTCGAGCTGGGAGCCGGAGCCTGCTTTTGGTATTTTCCTTGGCAACCGGCGTCCCAGCCCCAACCTGGGCGGCTGAAGCTCCGGAGGCACGTAGAGAGGGGGATACTTGGTTTGGAAAAAGGGAGGCGGACTTGGATGGTGTCGCCTGGCCTGACAGGCACCGCTGCAGGCCCAGGTGTTTGGAGATCTGGAGAGGGGGACAAGGGGAACCGGCAGCTGATAAAGAGCTCTTGTGTTCTTACTTTCAACCCTGGTCCCCCGCCGCCCCTCAGGAGGTCCTTTGCTCCAAGCCCTGACTGCCTGTAACTTCTTGTAGTCCCAGCACCTTTTCCTCCCGTCTCCCCAGACCTGGTGCAGGGAGCGAGGAGGGTGAGCCGGCTGTCACCCAACTCCAACCCTAGCTGGCTGACTCACCCAGCCCTGTGAAGAGGAAGAGCAAAAACAGGGCATTCGTTTGAAACTTAAACTGTTGGGGGGTTGGGGGGGGGTGAAAGGGCCAGCAGAACCAGCTGATCTGACAGGGGGCCACATACCTAGGAGATTAAGTAAATATGTACTGTAGAAAGCCAAACCTGCTTGCAATTCCAGGTTGCTTTTGTTTTGTTAAATACTGCCCTGAGATTTACAATTCCTCCGGGGTGGCTGGGATGGGGACTGAACTTTGGAGTTTGAGCCCTCAGCCAAAGCCGATGGCCATTAACTCTTCCTTTGCCGGCCTCCAGGGTGGGGGGCTGTCCTGGCCCTGCGAGCTGGGGTCGGCCATCCGGGGCTCCTGCTTCTCCTTGGGTGGTTTGGACAGCTGCCTGACCTTGCAGTTGGAAGGGGAGTTCGGAAGTGTTTTTAACCCTTGGACACACGGCAAAAAGGAGAAGTAAGACTTGTTCTCAGCAGTTTCGTTTCCTTGGGGTGATGTCCCTCAGAAGGGCTCCCAAAGCCCTTGGTGGAGTGGGATCAGGAGGGCAAAGGAGGGTGTCCTTGCTGGGGGACGTGGGTTTGGGACAATTGTGTGTGATTGTCATTCCTTAGCTATCTGCATCCCACAGAAACTTTTCTTCTGACTCTTCCAGCTGGCCCAAGTCCTGGGTCTTTTTTTACTGCCCTTGTAACTGGCTGCAGTAGGCATATGAGGAGCTCTTTTTAGTCGATCTGGAAAAACTTGACTGACTATAAACAAGCCTAAATTGAAAGAAGGCTATGACATTGGGGAGGAGGGCAGAAGAGTGCAGAATGCTCTGGGAACCGCGCCCACCTCTCTTGGAATGGACCTGCTCTTCCAAGGAACAAACCCAGGGCCAATTAGAAAGGTGTCTTAAATTGGCACCAGGTCACCAGAAGCAGGATCCACGGGGCCTACAAAGCTCCCGGGTGCCACTCACCCTAGGTTTTGTCATGGGACCAGTCAGGATGACCAGGAGTGTTCCCTCTAACTCCTAATTGTCTGACCAATTACTGTAGCTACTTTGGAATGAGTGGTCCTCTCGCTGTCACAGTGGGAAATTCAGAACCGAGGCCTCTAGCCTGAGTCCCTCTGGGGCCAGTGAGAGGGCCTCGGGACAATCTTCAGACCCAGCAGGGTTGGGGGACCAAGAGGCAAGTGCTGTGGAGTGGGGAATTTCCGGCAGACTGCTGAGTGGGTTGTGTGCACAGGGGTCACAGGGAAGCCCTGGACGGGCTGGAGGCAGCGGGGGGAGGGGCAGCGGCCCCTGCAGCCTGCTGAGAAGTTGGACAGGTGGTAGCATGAAATCACGGAAGACTCTGTCCTTGGGTGGAAGCAGAGGCTGCCTCTGAGAGCTATTCCAGCTTGGATTTGGGTGGGACTGGACTCGAGGGAAAGGCCCCCAGAGAGAGAAGTGCAGTGTCTCTGGAAACAGCTGGCATGTCCAGCAGAAGTCTGTTTACTTTTCTTTTGGGGGAGGGGTGAGGTTGTGACACTCCGGTTTCACATAGTGACCTTGAGTCAAATGGGATTTGGCAACATCTGTGGGCAGCGGCACACAGGCTGCAAAGGTGACCCACTAAGGCTCCCGGAATCAGAGCTCCTCATCTGGAGACACGCCCCCCACCCCACCTTGTACCAAGGTTACCAAGGAGGGGCCGCGGTTAGGGTCTCTCAGGGGAAGGCTCTTCCTTTTCATTCTCGTGTCCTCCTAAAATTCCTCCCACAAAAACATTTATAGAGCTTGGGCCCATACTCCCCCCCAACACACACACACCCTCCAAGGCTCCTGGCTAGCTAGTCAGCTGGCCCAGCCTCCAAAGGTTTTGACCTTGACAGAGTTTTAGCAGGAGGAGGGAAAGGAGGAGGGTTGGACTGTTTGTTTGGAAGTATTTGCAGTGGCTATTCCAGCCTTTGGTCCAGTATAAGGAAGTGGCTGGACCAGAGCCCCAGGCCAGGACTGCAGGCCTGCAGAGGCAGGAGCCACATTCCAGGGCCTGACCCCTCCACTGGGGAGGGGCAGAGCCGGGACTCAGGGACCCCAGTTCAGGGCCGTGGTATGAGAACTGGCCTGCAGTTGCCCCTGCCTTGCTGTTCTTAAATTTAGAGCACTTGGACCTGTCACCCTGCTCCTGACACAGCTAGCCGGGAACTAACCTCCTCTGCAGATTTGTGAACGCTGTTCTCCATCATATGCATTTAGCAAATCCATATTCTTTCCATCCCTGACACGGGGGCAGGCCCGGGCCCAGCTGCCCCAGGACAGCAGTCTTTGTGAGGCTACTGAGCACCTGCCACAGGCTGGTACAGCTTTGTGTGTGTGTGTGTGTGTGTGTGTGTGTGTGTGTGTGTGTGTGCGCACGCCAGGGCAGGGCAGGTTGAGGGGGTGTTTGTTGAATACAGAAAAGATGAATAAAAAGACACAGAGACATGGCCAGGTGCTCCCAGTCCAGGCACAAATTACAGTGTGCATTAGTTTCCTACGGCCACCATAGCAAATTGCTACCTAACTGGGTGGCTTAGTAGGAATGTATTCTCTGGAGGCCAGAAATCTGACATCAATGTGTTGGCAGGGTCCCACCCCCTCCAGGGCCTCCAGGGGCCTCCAGGTGGCCCCAGGTGGCCCTCCACATACGGCATCTTCAACCCAGTCTCTGCCCCTGTCTTCATGTGGCTGTCTCTCTCTTGTCTCTGTGTCCCCTCTTCTTCCTCTAAGGACACAGTCATTGGCTTTAGGGCACACACTCAGTCCAGTGCGACCTCCTCTTGAGACCCTTCACCAATTACATCTCGGAAGACCCTTCTGGATGAAAAAAGGGGCCCGTGCTAACCCTGATAAGCTCATTTGTATGGCGGGCCCGGCAAACTCAATGGAAAGTAACCACACAGGATGGTCCTCACATAAAAACTCCTACCTCAAAGCAGATCATGGTGGTAGTCACGTCCTGGACCTGTAGCTCCTGAGGCAAAGGTCAGGCGTTACCTTAAGGGAGCCTGTCTGTTGTCATTTTGCATCTCAGATAACATACCTTTGAACTGTCAGAGTAATCGCCTTTCCCAGACCCCTCAGGGCATACTCACCACAGCACCAGAGCAGAGACCACAGAACCTCACTGTTATCTCTGTCCCGGAATACCAACTCTCTGTGCTGTAAAAGGCCATTAACTCCCCGGTCCCCGCCGCCAATGTCCAAGAAATATGTTGCTCTTATTTCGCTTTTTATTCAGTCCCGGAGATTTCTCCACGTTGCTTTGTCCAGCCCCCTTAGTCTATCAGCAGTGGATTTCTTGTCTTCTCCTTTGATTCCGATGTAAAATAAGCTGCAAAACGGCCATTTCTGTCAGTGCTGTTTTCTGCCTTCCTTGAGATTTAGCTTGCCAGCCATGGTCAGTTTGGCTCAAATAAATGCATAAAAATCCCTCCACAGGTTTGGATGTTTCTTATGTCAACACCCTATTTCCAAATAAGGTCACTTTTCTGAGGTTCCAGGTAGACTTGAATTTGAGGGGGGCGGGGCAGACCACTGCACAAAGGAAGCCCCATGGAGCTGCTCATCTCACTCAGGGAAGACTTCCTGAAGGAGGCAGCACCTGAGTGAGAGCCTTGAAGAAGGTCCAGAGTTTCAACCAGAAGGAATGTGGGAAGGGAGGGCAACCCAGGTGCCAGCAAGCGCGCAGGTCAAAGGCTGTGTACCTAGTTGAAATTGGGGTGGGGAAGAGGCGAAGAAAGAAAACGCTGCATGGGAGTGTTTCCCATGGGAGGGAGGCGGGGCGTGTGCGGCTCAGACTCTGAAGCCAGTAGTGATGAGGATGGGAAACGGGAGGAGAGGAGAGGGGTTCAAACACAGGGGTCAGGGCAGAGGCCCTGCCTTAAACAGTCAATGTGCCATGAAGATCACGAAGGCTGGCGTGGCTTGGGAGACAGCAAGGGCCCATCGCCCCCATCCTCACCCTGAACGCAGCCTTTGCTGGGCATTTCTGGGGAGCGGACCAGGCTCCTGTTTGGAAGCCGGAAGGCAGGCTGCCCGTGCTACCTGTCCTACCTGTGGCATCCGGGGGAAGTCTTTCAGCATGTGTAGCATCCGGCCGGGGTTTCAGACACTGGGCCTCACCTTTTGGGCTATGGCCAGACTAGGCAAACTCCTCTCCCTGAGGGCGCCCCTGGCCCTGGGAACAAAGTGGCCATATCCAGGGCCACACCCGCTGCGGCCTGGTGTTCCCAGGCTGGGAGGCCAGAGACGGGGCTCTCGCCTGGGTTCCGCTGAGACCCTGGAAGAGCCGATGATAATACCTGTTCCAGGCTGCAGCTAAGACGCACGCCTGTGACATGACCAGAGGGAACCGCTAAGATCCTCGCCCGCTCTCAAATCGGCACAATGTGAATCAGCCATCCCAGGAGAGAAGCCGATCGCCACGCTCCTTGAGTTGCAAGGAGACTTTGGCAAAAAATAAATTAAAAGTGTGTCCCTGTCGCGGCTGATCTCAGCCATTGTTTGCTAGTTATCAGGTTCCACTTAATGAAAAATAAGCAACTCCATTAGAAATGTGTCCCCGAGGGGTAGGACCCCTCACCCCGACGGTTTCTGGACCATCTCCGCAGCCACCAGCAGGGCTTTGCCATGGAGCCAGTTCTTCTCTTATAGGCCACTTTAGTATTTTCAACTGGTAGCTTTCAAGGGAAGGAGCAGGTCCAAGTTTCCCAACTGGCCTGTCAAGCAGAAGTTCCTGCGTGCGTGTTACGCTAAAATCAACAAATTGTCCGGTTGGGCTTCAGAGAACGGCCGCCTGGGTCCAGGAACCCTGAACCCGAGCCAGGAAGTCCCGCTTTGGTCTACCTGGCACCTGAACTTGGTAGCTTTTTGGAGTTAGGGCACTTGCTAACCCCATACCGAGCCCTTCCAATGTTCTTAGCATGATAGTGCCACTCCGTCCTCTCTGGTTTACGTCCATCTTCCTATGGTATGACGTGTCACCGAGAAAATCACCTGGGCTGGATTCATGAGGAGTCAGCTCCCAGCCTCCTTTTCTATCCTGGAAAGAGAGCTGGCTGTTGTCACCACTGCCACTTGTCCTTGAAGGCCAGGGCCCCGCTTGCTGCCATCAAAATCCAACAGAGTTCTGGCATCGGTGCAGGAAGGATTCCGACCCAACATTCTCTGTGCTTTGTCTTTGGGCCAAAGTAGGACCACACCTAGAATGTTATAAGACGTTCTCCTTGTTGGCTTTAGAAGATACAATCTAAAAAAATAGGCCAAGTATATAAGACATTTGAAAGGAAATGCTTGAAACGTTATTCAGATGAACCTACAGGTCAGGACGCAGTTGGAGCCAAATGAACAGAAGAGAAGCGAATCTCTGTAGAGGCGGCATTCTCGGCTGTGCGCGCGTCCGCTGTGGGCCAGCGAGGCCCGTAACATGGGTTATGAAAATGATCACACGTCTGGAATCTCAGAAACAGAGGACCACATACCAGAACAGGTTAGGTGACCAACAGTGGATGGAACTCAGTCAGTCATGTAACCAATCTGTCACGCCCCTCCTGTGCCCCAGGCACCAGTTCCAGGCGCCAGGGACACAGCAGTGAGCATCGCAGAGGAACATCTCGGCTGGAGCAAACCGGTTAGCGAGGGGCAGACAGGTAGTCAGCAGAATACAGAAAATAATAGGTTAGATCATAGCAAGGGCGAAAGAGAAAGCAGAGGCAAGGCTCACAGATGAGACCACGGAGGGAAAGGAGGACACAAAATTCCAGGCGAGGAGAGGAGGGGACTCTGAGGAGAGACTGTGTCCTGTCCCCTGCCCCTGCCCCGCCTCCCACCCCTGCCCTGACACCTGCCCTGCTCCCTGCCTGACTCCCGCGCCCCTGCCCCGCCTCCACTCCATACCCTGCTCCTCCACCCACCGCCCGCCTCCCCTTCACTCACTGTGTTCTGGCCACACTGGTCTTCTCGCAGTGCCCCAAACATCCTTGGCTCCTAGTACGGTATGTGGCCGCAGGACTGTATGTGACTATGGTGCTGCACGTGACTGTGTACTGTTGGTGACTATAGCATGGGGTATCAGTGGTACTACACGTGACTGTAGCATGAACATGGCTACAGTATTAACGTGACTGGCATTGCACATGCCTGTGATACGGTATGTGACTAAAACTCTGCAACCGTGGTACTGTACATGACAGATACAGTATGTGACTGGTGCCACACAGAACTGTGCTACTGTACATGACTGTGCGGCGCTTTTTCACAGTCCTTGTTCGGCCCAAGCCCAGGAGCAGGGGTGAGCAGCAGCCCGTTCTAAGGTGCTGGTGAAGAGAGGTGCCCAAGATGCTGCCCCGAGTTAGACTTTGAACCCTGGGTTCCCAGCTAATAAACTAGGGCCTTTCCTGGGGGAAGAGGGAACTCAGGCTGGCCGCCTACCCGGCAGGGTTACAGAGAGGTCAAGAGACAAGCTGTGACATAATGGGGCCTGGTCCACTGAAGGTTCTGGAGAGAGGCTGATAAGCAGTGCCCGCGTCAACAGGATGGGGCCAGGATGCAGTTAAAAGTACTTTGACAAAAACATATTTTTAAGTCGCTGAGTAGCATTATTTGCATACAATGACTGGGCTACTTGCCAGAGGATTAAAGTCGCCAGTGGTTATCAGGCTTTGCTTTAAACAGCTAACTCACGGGTAAGCAGGAAACCAGCCCTGTTTCATTCATTCGACCAGAGTATAGCCTCTCAAATATACACTGAGTAGCTTTCAGGGATGAGTGAGTGCTAACTCCTTTCAGCCAAACCTGACGTCACCTGTCACCGCACTGGATCCTTTGAAGTGATCCTCGGAAGTGATCCAAGAGCTTTGATGAAAGAGAAGGGAGAGATCATTGTAAACTAAGGGAAATCTTAGAAGACTTCTTGAAGGAGGTGGCAACTGATGGGGTTGCAGTAAGTCTTAATCTTTTGCTGGTTTATAGAACCCTTTGAGGATCTGAAAAAAGTCTAAGTAAATATTGTACCAAGAAGAATGCAGAAAGATACACATTTTTATACTTTTAAGGATCCATCCACCCCCATGCCTATTTCAGACCCCAGGTTTAAAAAGCTTAGACTAGATTTGATCAAAACCTGTCTTAACTCCCTCTGGCTCGGATTTAGATCCAGGACTGGAGCTCAAGTCTGTGGCAGGGGACCCTCAGTGTCCTGTGACCCAGAAGCCAGGACCAAGCTCAGAGACAGTGCAGATTTGGGGCCTGGTGGTGCTTAATGCCAGCAGAGGCCACCTGGCCCAAGCCTTTCTGACTCCACTGGCTGTCCCCTGCTTTGGGAAATGTGACCTTGAAGTCCCTTTCAGGGGCCTTTCAGGGAAGGGGTTAGAAAAGCATTTGGATCCATGAACCATTTGCTCATTTTGTCCACACTGAAAACAGACTCCTGGGGGCTCTCCCGTCTGCACGTCCTGCCTCTGTACCCCTTGGGCCATCTGAGCTCCCACAGCCAGCCCCCCAGCACGGCTCTAGAACCACATCTCCAAACGGAGTGGCGGAGTCCCTGAGAGGCCCCCGGAAGGCGGGGCGGGACCCTGCGGAGGTGCAGCTGATAGAGTGCTGAGGGCCCCACCTCCATTTAACTCGATTGGCTCCCGCTCTGTTCTGCAGCTAGAATTCCTTGTAAGGCTCTGGTGCATGTTTGTCAACAGCACCACGGATCTAAAGAGAAGAAGGAATAGGGTTGTAAAGAATCGTGCTAGGAAGTCACACAGGACGCAGGACCTCCCTCCCCATGATCCTTCCCTGGATTGGCTGGCTGAGTGTCACTGCATTGGGTCCTCGCCTTTGGCATCAGGGCGAGGAAGCTTATGCATGGAAGAGACCTCCTCTTAGTTTGTGCCTTTGCTCCTCAGGAGAGGGGCCCCGCTCCCACCTCACACATATGGAGCCCTGCTCAGCCCTCAGCCAGGGCCCCTCCACCATCACTAGGGAGCCCTTATTACTCAGCCAGGACTGAGACAGACTTCCCATGGGGACCCAGCCCAAACTCAGCTCCCAGCCTGAGGAAAATGTGATGTGGCCACCCCAGCCCCCAAAGCCAAGAGCTGCCGGTGTCAGAGCCACCAAGATCTTTTGAGTGGCAGAAGCCGGAGCACTTATGTCATTTGTAGTGCAGGCCAGGGCTACTGGGAACCAGCTCCTGATCCCACAGATCCCAGGGGGCCTCCCAGTGACCCGCTGTGTGACCTTGGACAAGTCAATTTATCTCTCTGGGCTTCATTCCCTCCTCTAAAAGGTGGAGGTATGAAGATTCAGTAAAATGACGTGAAAAACTCCTAGTTGAGCACGAGGACATTTGCATGGAATGATAGCTCAGTCCAGCTGGGGGGTGGGGGTGGAGTGAACCCCCTCCCCAGCCCGGGCTCTGCACCTTCTGTTTGTTGGGCTCCGAGGGGCGAAAGGCCAACCACTGGCCGGACTCACCCTGGCTCTGGGATTCCCCAGGAAGAACAGGGAGAGTTCTGCCTTCTGCCAGGGCCACAGAAGCCCTCAGGAATTTCAGCTCTTGACCCTTTCTAGAAATCAGGGGAACAGAGCCACTCTTCCCATAGGAAGGGCTCAGAGCCTGTGGAGATAACTGGTGACAGTCACAGCCCTTTTGTTTACCGGCAGGGGCTGGTCCAGTGCAGGCCCTTCTGTGACCAAAGAGTGGAGGCTGGTCCAGGGCTGGGCCTCTGTTCTGTCCCAGCTGCCCACTCCCCTGACAGCCACCCAACTTCCGCTACACGGACATTAGTCATTTTCATCTCTGCATCCAAGTAGCTCAACTGGTCAGGGTTGGGCTGTGGTGAGGTCAAAGCCATGGGTTACCATGGCAACTCACCACGCTTTGGGGCTGCTTGTTGCCATGTGTCTTCCTCTAAAGATTATAATGTCCTCCGGGAGAGGGGACATGTCCTCTTACTCCCTGAGTGTCCTAAGCATCCGGCACCGTATCCGGCACACAGTAGGGGCTTAACCAATGTTTGTTGTCTGAGCAAATGCATGACCAATTCATCACAGCTAGTAGAAGCCAAGTCTAGTGAGCACCTACTCTGTGTCAGGGGCCATTCTGGGCACCTGACGGTCCTTTACTCCCCATAGTCACTGGGTTCTGTTATCATCCTCTTTTCACTGGTCAAGATTCTGAGGGCCACTTGCTTAAGATCACATCGCTGGTAAGTGATCAAGTAGGTCTTGAACCAGTGGTGCATGCAATCGTTCCATGAAGCAGAATAGACCGTGCTGGCAACCCCTGGCAGTCTGCGCTGTGCACGCCTTTGCTAACCAGTCTAAAATGGGTCAAATGGCACTAACTACAGCTTTTCTGATGGTGGGTGAGCCTGGGAGTGGCCCCTTAGATTGGTTTATTGGCTCATGCGACCAGAAGGTCTCTGGTAGGTCGGACTCTGAGCATGGCTCCCGGGGCTCACATAGTGTTGTCAGGACTCAGTCTCTCTTCACGTGGGCCTTCTCTGCCAGGTGGTCACATCTGTCCCTTGCTGCTCAGTGTTGTTTGCCCAGCAGTTCCAGAAGGGTCAAGGAATTGAGTCGCCTTGGCTGTGACTGGGTTGAGCCTGAAGTCACTTGTAAGGGTCCGATGACCAGTTAGCCTGTGGTGGCTCACGGGCTTGTCTGTGAGCCGGGGGTGCCCCAGTCCCAGCCAAGCCACGGTGTTTGAGGGTGGAGAGGTGGCCTGTGGGTGAAATTGGGGCACTGTTAGCAGGAGCAGGGGGATCAAGAGCAGACACCCAGACCTCCTCCTGTGGAAGGACTAAGCCAGCTTTCCGTGGTCCTAAGAGGAGACCTGCAGGTGATTCTGGCCTCCCGTCGGCTAGGCCTGCCAGCCCCATCAGGTCCAGCCCTGACACTCCCAGGTCAGAAGATGAGATGAACTTTTCAGAGTCAAGCTGCCACTTCCCAGCCCTCGGGCAAAATGTGCAGCTGCTCAGTGTAGCCTGGCAGGCTGCCCACAGGCCTCCTTTGTCATTTCCTTCTAGCTGTCAGGCCGCTGGGATAGGAGAGGAACAAGAAAGCCCCTTTGCTAGGTCACCTCCTTTCCCACTGCAGGCAAGTGAGCCAAGGGAGCCGATACTGGGTCCTTCCAAGGTGGGGTCCTTGAGAGCTCCTGGGATTCTGCTGCAGGCCCAGCTTATCCTTTCCTCTCACAGGCCCCAAAGCAGGTCATGGGGACCTGGGGGTCAGTGTGACCACAGAGGGCAGCCTGGCTGTCCTACAGATGGGCAGCCTGCCAGTTACACCTGTGTGAGGTCAGGCCACTCTTGGCCCCCAATCCCAGGTCCTCACGTAGCACTGGGTAAAGAGGTGGAGTGTCCCCTCACCTCTGCAGGCCACTTCCTGCTGAACACAGAGCCATGGGAACGGGGCCTCCAGGCCCGCCAAGGGCACCAGGCAGTGTGGGCTGGGCACACTGTGGGTCCTGCTGGGGCTCATGCCTCCTCAGCGGACAGATCTATTGTCTTGGTTTGGGGGCTGCCTCTTGAATCTTCGTGTTGCCAGATGTGTATATGTGTGTGTGTGTGCACACGTGTGCTCTTGTATGTGAGCAGGCACACCCATGTTCATTTTTTCCTTCCTTAAGGAGTCAGTAGAGAACAAGGATTCAAATCTTGAGCCCAAGAGGCGGCAAACCAACATTGGCTTTTGGTTATGTTGGCTTTTCCACTCGATTGCTGAGTGGCCCAGGGCAAGTGACTAGACCTCTCCCACCCTGTTTCTTCATCTGTAAAATGAGGATTCGATGAGATAATGTATGGAGAGTCTTGAACACAAAATGTGTGCTCAGTGCATGTTGGCCCTGATGGGAAGGCTGTGGGTCAGGTATGACTATCCACTCCTGCCCCTCATGTACTTTCCTCCACGGTTTATTTCACATAATACTGATGAGTTAGCATGGAGATCTGCACTGCCATCAAGAGCCCAGGCTTTGGAGCAGACTTGGTTTCAATTCCAGCTCCTCTGGCTGGAGGACTTGCACAAGTGCCCTGAGCATTCCTCGCCACATGAGCTTCCTAGGGCTGCTCTAACCCATTACCACCAACTCAGTGGCTAAAAAACAGCACATATTTATTATTATTCTGCTGGTTAGAAATGTGACATGGGTCTTGGGGCTAAAATCAAGGTGCCCTAGGGGAGAATCTGTTTCCTTGCCTTTTCCAGCTTCCAGTGGCTGCCTGCAGTCCTTGGCTTGTGGCCCCTTCCTCTACTTCAAAGCCAGGCTTCATTGCTCTGATGCAGCTTCCACAACTACATCTCCCTCAAAATCCCTTCTTCAGTCTCCTTCTTCCATTGCTAAGGCCCCTTGTGACTACATTGGCCCACCTGCATAATCCAGTATAATTTTATTTTAAAGTCCATTGATTCACAAATTTAACCCCCCCTGCAACCTTAATTCCCCTTTCCCATGTAAGGTAACATATCCCCAGGTTCTGAGGATTAGGATGTGGGCATCCTTGGGAGGAGGCCATATTCTGCCAGCCATACCCTCTGAGCCTGGCTTTGAAGTGACAATAGAATGCTATTCCCAACTCCCATGGCCGTCAGGAGAATCCCAGGAAATTTCTGACCATGCAGGCCAGGGGCTCAGAAATGCTGCTTGGATCTGCCCTGAGCAGCAGCTGAACAGAAAGCTCTGTTCCAAGTGCCACCCAGAGTCATCAGCAGCAGAGTGGCTGGCAATGTGACTAGGGTAGTAGAACGTCATCGGGGAGGGTTCGCCCTTGGAGAGCAACCCAGAAACAGACTTGAATTGACCCCAAACTGGGTGGCAGCTGCTCCACAGAAGAGAAAACTCTGGGTCAGCCGGAAGACTTCCTGTGGGGACAGGAGGGAAGGCCAGCATGGGTCTTTCCTAGGTCACAGGGACCAGGTGGGCATTATAGGAAAAATCACAGGATTCCAGGTCCATCCTCAGTCTAGCTGGGAAGAGGGATCAGTGATGGTCAGTGATACTGCGTTAGGATGGGCACTTGGATGGAGAATTGGGCAAACTCAGCATAGGGCGTGGCTTCCAACCAGTCTTTGAATCCTTATTAAAGTTCTTCCTACTCACTAAGTGACTTACAGGGATAATCTGATTTGCTCTTTAGAGCCACCCTATGAGGCAGGAGCTATTACTGATCCCATTTTAAACATGAGAAAGTTAAAGCCCAGAGAGGTTAAATGTTGCCCCAACATCACACAGCACATAGGATTTGAATCCAGGCAGTCCAGCTCCTGGGGAAGAAAGGCCAGCTGGAGATGACTAGAACTTGGATCTAAGGTACCAAGGATGAGGTGTCTGGAAAAGGGGAGATGAGAGAGTTTGGCTCCTTTGAGGACCCCCAAAGAGTCTGGGCTGGCTAGAACTGCAGTGTGAGTGGGGAGTGGTGGGGAAGGGCCAGGCCAGGCCTCACAGAGCTTGGTGGCCATGGGGTGCAGTTTGGACTTGATTGGGAAAGCACAAGGGAGCCAACGCTGGCTTTCCGCAGGATGCATGACTAGACTGGCTGAAAGGAAGAGGAGGGAAGCCTGATTTTCTGAAGGTGGAGGGATGCATCTCTGTGGACCGACAGCCACTTTCTGCAGGGCTGGAGCTAAGGGGAAACCCGGCCCTGCCTGGCTTCCTGGGCTGAGGCCCATTCGGGTTTGTTCCCAACATCCTGGCCTCTGCAGGATGTGCTGACCAGGCCACTTCCCATTGCAATGCCCCCTTACTTCCCTGAATGTCCTCCCCTACCCCCCAGGTCTGTGAACCCAGATCCTCAGGTAGATAGTGTGGTGGCAGCCACCAGCCAGGCAGAAGGGTCAATTCAAAGGCGTTTGACCTCCATCCAGCAGAGAGTAAACTGATTCCTAATTAACAGCCGTAGTCACCCTGGTGCAGCTTGCAAATCATTTAAAGCTTGTCCTCGGGAGGCCAGTCCATAAATTATGCTTCAATGAGTTGAGGGTCTTCCTGGGACACAGCCACTCAGGGACCTCAAAGTTCAGGTTCGGGTGGGATGCAGATGCTGAAAGACGCCTTGGAGGAAAAAAAAAAAAAGCCTGTCTCTCCTTTCCCGAAACAACAGCTATATTCTCACCTCTGCCAGCAGCTCCCAGAAGTGTCGCCAGGGTTGGGGTCCAGGCTCAGCTACTCCTGGCTGTGCATTTGACATTTCCTAGCCCCTGGTGCCTCCTCTCTAACATGGACCCATAGCTCAGGCCCGCGGCCCTAGAAGGACTTGCCTAAGTGCATGGGTCAGATGAAGGGAAAAAACTGATTTTACAGTGTTTTGGATTGTGGAACCAACCTCAGGGGGTTGTGGATTCACTATAGCACTTGGAGGAGCCCCTGAATAAATGCTAGTGACAGTGGCAACCCTTCTGTCATTCCTTTTGCCACCCCCTACACTAATACACTTCTGTATTGACTGCTTTTGCGTTCTGAGCGTGCGGTGTGCAGGCACCTCACGGATATCAGCTGTCCGTCAGGGATGTGGGGTGCAGGGCCACATCACCCAGCGGTTGCCCAGGGGAGGGGCTGAAGACTCACTCACATCCCTTCATTCGCTCGCCTAGGGTATCGCTGTTGAGTGCCCCGCTTTCGTCACCTGGGTGGCTTCCTGGCTTGGTGACCTGTGCCCTTCCACAGGACCTTGCCCAGAAGGGTCCGGCTTGTTCATGCCCTGCCGTTACCAGCTTGGAATTCTCCATCGCTTTAGAACTAGGGGCCTGAGTCTTCATTTTGCATGAGGCCTTTTGAAGTGTGACTAGTCTTGTCATAGCCTTGCCACATGGTCCCTCCTGAGGTCCCCTTGAGGGGCATTATCACCAGTTCCACAGGGGAGGCAAAATGATTTCATTCATGGGTTCCTATACCAAGCCAGGTGCTGGGGTTGAGAGCCTCCTCAGTTCTACTTCTAGGGTGTGCGTGTGTGTGTGTGTGTGTGTGACCATGAGACAATAAACACGCAAACAAATGTCTATTTCAGACTGTGACAAGATGCTTTAAAGACAAAACCGGGTGACAAGAGGGAGAGGGATTTAAACATTAACTTTAGTGAAAAGGAAGCTGGTACTGGCTCTATGTTAAGCTGTGCCTCTGCATTTCTGGGGTGGTTTTCAAAGACTTGGGAGGTCATTTAGAGGTCCCCCCAATCCTCAAAAGGACCTGAGTTGGTGGGGTCCGAGAAGGGGAGCCAAGGTGTGGGGCCCTTGGGCCCAGGGGACTATTTATCCATTTGTCTCCGCAGCGGGGGCCTTTCCCCGTGAACCCTGAAGGCCCAGTGTGGAGGGGCAGGTGGGTGAGGGGAGCGCCTGCTTTCTCTCCTCCGAGCCCCCAGGCCCTGCCCCCACCGGGGCTTCTAGCTCAGGCTTCTAACTCACCTCGCAGCCTGGTGAGGGTTTCTTGGACTTGCAACCTTCCCCACTTTCGATTCTCCCCACTTCCCCAGCGGGAGGTGGTGGGGCGCAGAGATGCCAAGTGACTCATCCCAAAGTCACAGAGCAAATCAACTCCAGAGCAGCGGGCTGGCCTGCCAGGGCCCAGCGCGGCTGCTTTCCATTCCCAGGGGCTGCCAAGGGCTTGCGGTCCACGACCGCCCTGCAGCGAAGGGTGCCCTGGCCCCCTGCTTGGCGGAGGGGGAGCGCTGGGCGGGGACACGCTGGCATCTGCTTCTACCTGGAGGTCGGGCTCCAGCAGCTGCTTCGAAAGGAGATGAACCTCCCAGAAAGCCGAGCGCAGAGGCAGGCACTTCCCCAATCTGGTGCGCGGAAAGCCCAACGCTGACCCCGGAAGCCCAGCGCCGGTTTGGGGCCCCCACCCCCACCCAGGGAGGCACAGGCCGGGTCCCTGCAGCGGAGGCCGCGGCCCCGCCCGGTGGGAGCCGCGGCCCCGGGATGCTCGGCAGGGAGGAGGGAGGCTGGGCTCCAGCTGGGCCGGTGCCCGCCGGGGGGCGGCGGCGGAGGGCGGCGGGAGGTTCACGCTGCGGCCAGCAGACTGGCTGCGTGTTGCAATGTCTGGTGGCGTTTGCAGCATCCTGTCCGCGTGCGCAGCCGGGGTAACCTCAGGCCGGCGCGGAGGAGCGCGTGTGGCGCGCAGGCTGCGGCCCGGAGGCTGCTGGCACCTCGCAGCCCGTTTACAGCTCTGGGTTCAGCGGCAGGTCAGCCGCGCGTGACATCACCGCGTCTGTTTACCGCTCCGCGGGAGCGAGGAAGCGAGGGCGGTCCCTGCCGCCGGAGGGGCCGCGCCCCCACCCCGTCCGCTCCCCGCCCCCCGTCCCCCGTCCGCCCACCGCACACCCCAGCCCCCAGCCCATCCTCGCTGCAGCCCCACCCCGCCCGCAGCTCCAACCTCCCCATCAGCGCCCCCACCCCAACCCTGCGCCCGCCCCTCCCCCCTTCCCCCACCACCCCACCCCTCCCCCCTGCACCCCTACCAGGCACCCCGCCCTACCTCCTCCCCATCTACCTACTCGTTCCCGGCCGCCGAATGGGATCCCT